>MNPL01004112.1:0-21196 GCA_002081605.1 Tropilaelaps mercedesae | reverse complement strand
GCGAAAATCCTAGAGAAACAATTGTAGTATTACATCTGAGGGCGTTCGGTCGCTCGTTGGAAAAGGAGGCTGGCGAAAATAAAAAGCTCGCGGGTCATATTTCTGCACCTCTGTTTATAGTCTAGTTGCCTTGATCTCAAAATCCTTTAATAGCACTATTGCAATGCCTGCTTTTACGAGAGAAGGAAACGTTCGTTCGTATTTACCACGTGGTCTCGCGCGAATTTGTTCACTTGTCTTGTTGTTCAAAGAACACTCGTTGAAATCGCTTTGGCTCTCTGTCAAATGATGACCTGCTCGACGGAAACAACAGTGTGTTAAATCGTGGTACACACACTTCTTCACAACCTGGGTAAAGGTCTAATGGCTGGGCTGAGATTAATAGTAAGGGTAATTTATATTTTAGGTATTTGTACTACGCTATAATATGTCAAAAATTATTTTATAAAATTCGACCGGGTGAGCTACTGTTTTGTTATTTTGCCAAATGAAATACCAGGTATTAATGAAAAATAGATTTTAATATCGGCTGGCTACTTTACGAATAGGACATCTCGTGTCAAACTAAAGTGCCTTCGTATCGTGTCCACCAAAATGTAACTTAAGAATCCACTCCTGACCCGCCTAGCTTTGTCCGTTTGTACTTTGCTATTACCTATAAATTCTATGCAGATTGCTAAAAGCTTCATAAGTTCGCTGTAGGAAATCGTAGTTCGCTTAAGCATTAGAAAGAAGTTGATCATCTGCTTCGTATTTCAGTAATGACGTATTAGTTTTGTTTTTTAAAGATGATGTACAATAATGATAACAACATTTTCAATTACACTTTAAATTGTCGGAGAATTTCTGTCGTCGTAAACTTTTGTTATATTGGAATCATTATATGAAGACTGGCTCCTCTGCCCACATTACTGTATTCGCACGCATTCATGCGCACAAGTTTTGAATTGAACACAGCAAGAGATATGGACTTGAATCACACGAGACTTAAATTCTCGTCAAAATAAATGCGCAATAGCATTAAAATAAAAAATAAAAGAACGATGCGGTATTTATATCAATAACACAGTACTGTAACCGTAACCGGAGAAATACTCATTGCATTAGAACGAAGATCATTGAATGCGCCTTGTAGTTTATCGAAATGCAAGAAAATGCAGAGGGATAAAGGTGAAGTAGCTATGATCATATCCTCAAAATTTCACACCAAGTTTTTTAGTCGAAGTATGTTCGCGATTTGCTTTCCAGAGCGAATTCCAGATCGCAGTTGAACGGTAGCCAAGAGCATGCTGCCTTGAAGGTTTCAAGGGTGTGGGTCTCGGCGGGTTCGTTTTTTAACAACAGTTTATATTGAAAAGAGAATGTCACATGGAACACGTCATTTAACAATGTCGAAAGCCGGAAAGGTAGTCCGCACCCTGCACGTAGAGAGATCGTAGTCTCTCAAAATACCTGAAATCGTATCCCTGTGCCTACTTCCCAAAGTAGCTCGGATATCACTATTTTGAATAACGAGCGCTTTCCAAATGCTCACACCATAGTCTCTTCCCCAGCATAGGAAACATAAGATACTCACAATGCAATGATCTCATGGATTTTTAGCTCTAGACATGTACCAGTCGAGGATAAGACTACCGCACTCACCGCACGGTTGAAGTGGATCAAGCTGGACTGTCCATTAAACTGTTCTTCTTTGTGTGAGACAGTGTTAGCGAAGTTTCACTTGCGTTAACGGCAAGTTCGATGCTTTCAAAGATATTTGTATAGATTCTATTTTAATAGACCTTGTCCGTATGTCGGAAGCGCTGAGGGAAGAAGAATGCTAAGAAGTAATAATGTATCATAGCCATAGGTGATAGTGTTACAAATTCATTCCAGTGAAGAATAGAATAACATTTATTAGTATGATAGCCATGTAATGGCCCAAAACCTCTTCGTCTTCACTATTGGGGTGTGACTTGCTGCGACTTGCGCCAGCATGGTCACAGATGTTCAAACCGTGAACCCTTAAAATAACAACGCCAATTTACAGTCAATGTATTCAACAGCTTGTATGAATGATCCTATATAATCAAAGAATTGTGGTACACATCAAACAAAAGACCAATTGCTTTAAAAGTCATAGCATTGATAAAACAGTGACAGCTTTGGTAACATTCGATAGCTTCTAAGTCGACATAGCGTTGCCCATAGTGGGCCAGATTCTGTCCTTGATGATTGTGTACCTGACGAAGTTCAATATTCGTGCGCTAAAAATTGGGGCGCTATAGTACAACATGTTTTCGACTCTAAAATGCGGTTGGAGCAGACGAGAAACCGTAGAAACTCGTTCCACGGTTCATGTTCAATTTCAGTTCATGTTCAGGATGTAATAACTATAATGAAACTTCTGAACTGGGGCGCGAGCTACAGTTTAAAATATGCACGGATGACGAACATTTTCGCGTAACTGAGGTGCCTCGGAGTTGAAGTAACAGGCTTTCAGAATCAAGCAACAGATTCGCGCTGGATATAATAACGCGGTGGATTCTGTGTAAGTAAAGCAGAAACGTAAGTCGACTGGCTTGCAAGTGAAACAAACGACAGTAACATTGCTATGATATGATCGGGTGGTGGTTTCGCCTAAATTGGCAAGCGAAGGCGGGCAAGGCCTATATGCTTGGCAGAAAGCAAAAGAGAAGGCTTGTACTTTTCTTGGATATAAGGCTCTTGAAAAAATCTTGAGAGTGGATGTTGAAGAGTCGAAAATACTGCCTGTCATCTAATACCAGATCTCAAGGGCCTCAAGTGAGTTTGAAATGGAAATGCTGCGCGAGGTAGAATTTATGTGTGGCAATATGATCGACACGTAAGAATGAATCGAAATTACTGTTGGTTGTGATTAGTGGTCATTATTGCACATTCATGAGTTTTCACAGAAGTCCAATTTCGTGTCTCAATCTATCCGAGCTCTACACAGTCAGCTAGCCAGGGTTTGATATAAAAATAAGTGCAAATCAATTCATCTTAAGAAGCATATGTATCAACTTAAAGAATTTATGTAGGAAAAGATCTAATTCATAGGTATCTGTGTACACAAAAATAATTAATGGCATTTTTTGCAGTTGAAAAATGTAATTAATTTAAACCGATATTCGTTAAGCAATACAAACAATCGACTATTACGGTGTTTAGGCTTTAGACACTTAAAAGTCGTTTAAAACCTGGTACAATCCAATAACAATATCGCTTTAGAGATATCTGTATATAGACTCACTAAATGGTACTTTCGAACAGACTTTAAAAGAACTGGAGTGTGCAATTTGTTTGCAATAAGCCATTTCTGGCTCTAATAGTAATGAATCCAATCACAATTATCCATAAGTACCTATTACTATTTTGTACAATATATGCTTAGCTGTTAAACGCTATAATTCCTAAGATGCATACACAAGCCATAGCCATTTTTCGCTATGTGAGACAATGGTCTACATAATGTCTTTACTCCAGAGTATCGATTAAAATAAATTATAGTTCTAAAAACGTGCGAAGATTTTCAGTATCACTAATTATAACTAGACGTAAATTGTCTCTTTTGTACAGTTTTCTGGCTATATATGTTACCAGCCCTCGATATCCAATTTGAGTTAAAGCTAAATGATTCAGTTGCGATTGAAATGACTATTCCACGCAATTACCGCCTTATGCGACCGGCTGCTTTACGGTGATATTGTGGTTATTCACTGTTAGCAGCGGCTTTAAACGTACTCAATGGTCGCCGATAATGACGCGTGCCTCATTCGTCATGTACAATTGCCGAAAGCAACTGCAATGCGAAGCAGGGCTGTCTTGAGGTCAGTTTAATTTTTGATCAGAGTATATACGGGTTGTGTTATTAGGCGCACACCTGCAAGGTTGTTAGGTGCAAGCGTATGTCATGTTCAGCCACTTCATGTAGAAGCCTAAAAGTAACCATCATATGTATCAACAAGACGCAACGAAAGATGAAAGATTTAACAACTTCTTTTGAGTACGTTTATTTTGTACCAGAGGCAAAAATATGCACTTCATCTTATACGACCTTTTTAGGGTTCAAGTAAATAATGCTTATCGCGTGATCTACAACTAGAATACTGCACGTTGGTATTGATCCTTTTTGGAGTTAT
Organism: Tropilaelaps mercedesae; assembly: GCA_002081605.1. Lineage (NCBI taxonomy): Eukaryota > Metazoa > Arthropoda > Arachnida > Mesostigmata > Laelapidae > Tropilaelaps > Tropilaelaps mercedesae. The sequence goes on along the minus strand of MNPL01004112.1, from coordinate 17,051 downwards.
ACATATTGCAAACTGGGAAGACTGCGTCATCGATAGAATATCATTAGCCCAATACTCTTATCAGTGCATGCAAGTAGATTTATAAATTATTATAGGACACGTGGAGGCAAGGCTTGAGACCTTTTTAAGCAAATTTTATATTCATTTGTGTCAATGTAGCTGAAAAGAGAATTTTTCTAATAATACCTATATCTTTAGCACAGCTGATGAAAACGAATAATATCATGTAATAATAATACTACATACAGATGTGCTTCTACTTTAATTATTGACGCTACCATTACTGTTGCAGCTGCTGATACTGTAACGAGAGCGACTTTATACGAACGAGTAGGAACCCATTCTAACACAATGAAAAATGTTGCCTTTACGAATTCCCTAGACAAGGTCAACACAACAAGACAAGGTCGTAAATGGCGAACCGATAGATTTCGTCCATGAGCCAAGAGATATCCACAGTGTTCGGCTAGACATAACAAAGCAGAAGCATAATAGTATTGGCTATCACCTCAATGGAGGGGTATGGGATAGTTCGTTGATACTATTTGAATTTAAAGCGCGTCTTCGCGCGGTAATATCTATTTCTATTTGGGGTCATAACTTCGAGCAAGTGTGTATTATATAGCGCTGTCAAGTCTGGAGACGTGACGGAAGTGTTCTGCTTATGTCGAACCTATAAGAACATGATAAATACACATACCGGTTGTCATTGAGATAGATCAGTGGTTACTGTCGTCCACACTAACCTAGAAAGCGCAACTGGTATCATAATTTGTTAGATATTGTGACGATTATTGTAAACCATGGTCGCTTACGTATACATTGTGCTCGCCCAAGTTTGGTCCGGGTTTTTAAGCGTGTTTGACAGGTCGCAATACATTTACTTAAGAAAAACGGTTTTTACCGTCTATTATGATGAGTGTGACGTTGGCGGTATTTTTTCACGTCCTGAGAGCGGTCCATTTCGCGGTGTCCATTTCTCGTTAATAAACGGTTTGACTTCAGGGTTTTGCAGGACAGGCCGAAGCCGCTCAGCGGCTTTGCCTCGTTCGATTGTTTCACGTTTAATTGTCCTTACTCTTGCTTTGCTATACTTCGCAACGTATGCACTGAAAAACGCACTAAGAATCACCAACACGCGTCTTTTTTAAACCGCAAAGCGTCCGAGGCTTGCTTTTCGCTCTCTTTTCCTAATGGTTAGAATTTAGGGTTGGGCGAGATAAAAAAATAAGACTATTCCCGTTTCCCTTCTTACAATAAAATTTTTGAGCTTAAAAAATCCGGGCAAAACACCTATGCTTCATCTAAATTTAAGATGTTATGCAGTATTGCATACTTTCAGATTCTCCTCTATCATCCCACACAACAATATCTCACACTGCCAAAAATGTATAAAATAACAAAGACCAAAATTTTCAACATTGATTTTTATAACAAGAGAAACGCTTTTAAATTTGAATAAAAGTTCATTCTAAGGCTAAAATCAGCCACTTCTGATAAAAATCCATTCAATTGAAATAGGAAAATTTCTCATGATAAACAAACGAAAATAAACAAACACATAAACAAACACTTTTCAGAGATAGCCAGATATAAAACTGGTGCTTCTGTCCTGCCTCACATTTTGGATACCATAATGCCAAATAAAGCATTTTTGTATGCCTTTTTCCCGAAGCGGCAACACCGCTAATTTTACTGTAATAATCCCGTTATTTTTACGAACGCTTTTCCTTTACTGTTTTTCGGGGCTCCCATTGAATAAATAGATTTACAATAGTTTCACCCACGTTTGAGCAAAATAAACACATAAAGAACGTCTGAAATAATTGGAATTTAACGGAAATCGTTGTGGCGAATTTCTCAAAAGCAATAGTATCATTGACAACAAAACAGAATCGACCACCCAATCTCTGATCGTGCCTAAGACGCACTCAGGTTAAAATGAATGTTATATTTAGGAATAATGTTTAAAATTGTCATTTTATTGCTTCCCGCGGCAGTTTGCTAGCTCTGATGATATGGTAGGGCTGTATACATTCAGTTAAATCGCTTTCTAACATATATCTGTGTATTCCATCATCTAGTCAGTGTAATTTTGTACATACCCTATGGAAATCCCCCTTTTAGTTACTTAGGCGTAAGTCCTCTATTGAAAATTTATAGGCGCTTTTGGTCCGGCTGGCAATCATATTTGATATAAAATCGTTCGCGACTTAGTAATTAAAAAGTATGTTGCATTTCTCGCTAATTAATAGTCTATTTGCATCGACTTTTTTCCAAAAAAATACCGGAAGTTGAGTTTTCCACCAAAAATGAAGAGTGAAAAACATACAGCCCCATACATTGTGTAATGAATACTGGACTGCTGTCTTAAAAACGAATCACATGTGATGAAACGTACAAGGTAGCCTCGTTAAAAATAAAAAAAAAAATATTTATGGCACATTTTCCAATACAAATTTTTGAACACCCGGGAAAACAGATGACATTTCGTCCGTTGGCGTAGGGTATGCATATGTATGTATCGCATCGTTGAACGTCACGGAACCTGACAAAGCATACCAACTCTCCAGCTGATTCTGCTGTTAAACTTGGATGTTCCACCTTTGTTGATAAAATCTTCGCAACGCTGCTTTACGATCAGTTATATTCTTGTAATTTTGCTTCTGCTAGTAATGCTAGTTTATGCTTAAGTACTCTTTTTTAAACAAGAAGGGTGCATGACATCAGTGAAGAAACGATGGTAGCTGAGGCGATAGATACTATTAAGTGTGCCTGTGCAATGTAATCTAAAAACAACGTGGTAGGTGGTGTACTTTATGGCAATTGCAAGAAGTCACTGGTCTATGTTTCAGCATTTTCAGTAGACTGAAACATTCTAATGATACCAATAACGACCAAATCAACCTAAAATTAGTTAAAAAGGGTGAAGAGCAATATTATTGTCGAATTACCATGATTCCGAAAAGATTGCGGAAGTTTGTCCCATAGAGCTGATACGATTTGCTATAAGGTATAAAGTTACAGTACAAAAATGACGATACGGTACATCAATTTGAGATCGATGTAAAGATGTGATGCAAATATTTCTATAATAAATCACGTCAATACAATTCAAAACCGATGATAAGAGTTCAAAAAGTAGTTTCAATTAATAAAAAGCTTTACAAAAATGCGCATAAGCAACGCCGACAAACAGGCACATCGTTTTCGAACTGTGGTAATAACTGAACATTTAGTAGGACGCTGAAGACCACTGGTGCTATGTCCTTTAACCGCAAGCGTGTGTGTGCCAACTATAATTTTTATACGAATGCCCACGCTAGTTGAACCAATTAAGTTTTATTATATTGTATATTCTTATATAGGCACAGCCGTTTATAATACTGAGAGATCAGATATGGCACTTAATTAATGTGGTAAGGGCCTTCAAGAAATTGTAAGATAGTCTCTTACAAGATAAATCGCTGTTAGGTTTATAAGTTTCGTTTTGAACCATTCGCACTTTAGTACGTGGAAATATCACCTCAGTGCGAAATCACTAAAATTCCATGCCAGAGTAATCATTTAACATTTAATTAGGCGTATTAAATCTCGATCCAATACAGAGTTAATGTTTCGAAGCGAACATTTTATTTCCTCACACCAGTTGCCCGACTAGTTTTCTAGTTTTTTTGTGTTGCATTAAAAATAATAAATTCAAGTATATATATATATATATATATATATATATATATAAGATTAGAACCATAAGGTACTCCTCCATGTATCAATGAAAGTAAAGTTTTTTCATCATCCTGACAACGAATTGAATATAAAAACATGTATGCTATTGTCTTAGTAAGAGCCACAATCAATGAGAACATTTTTGTTCTTAGTATAATTCTTAGTATTATTAATTTGTTGAATTGGTTCAGCATGCTGAATTTATGTTTCTTTTACTATTTTGGCACTTAAATATGTGTAGAAGACTTAGTAAACCGGTATGGAGCATCGTGAACAAGCAGTTGGAGGTCAGGTAAAACACTGGACATTGAATTTGTGGCCGCCGTGACTGTGTGTTTTTTTGGTGAACACTTTTGTATTGCTACAACGATGATTATTGAGGTCACATGTGTTACACAAATGGACAAATGCCAACTTTCGTTCATATTTAACGGAAATCGTACCAGTGTAAATGGGCAAAAATCTGTTCATTCATAATGGTTGGTGCATTGGGAGACGAGGTAAAGAATTTTTGGCAACGAGTGGCACAAAATATCTGAGAAATAATGTGAAGTAAAATATGCTATGATATATCTGTATATATAGATATTGCTTCTTTAGCCGACTTGATTAGTCAGAAAACGTACTTTCATTCAGACATCTGAGTCTCAGGGTAAACTGATAACTGAACATGATCAGATGAGCTCATTACGCTGAATTTACTCTTTAAATGTGTTTATACAATATGTTTTTTATTTAGTGGGTCATAATACTCGGAATATAGTCGAAAAGATAGTCTTAAATTATCATATGTGACGACCAGCAACAAGCCTTTTTTAGAGATTTGTCTCTCTCTCTCACAGAATTTGTGCATTGGCTGCATTTCACACAGTTGCAAGATAGTGTAAACATCGGCTCGGCTGGTCACAATGGTTAACGTCTGATCGATATTCGCCAAGGAGAAATGACTTTTAAATTTTGTGTATTTTGGTTCAGTTTCAAACTGAACAGTGAAGTTGGCCGCTTTGGCATCCAGCTTCATCTTTCATTTTTGTTTTGTATCTAAATGATGTTGATAGTAAAGTACCTAATTATTTTTAACACAAATTGCATGCTAATGATGTTTAAAATAAATAGCGCCGCAGCGAAGTATGAAGACATCGTTTAGCTTCGACTGGCCATTAACAGTATATCTCAATACTGTTCAAATAATGGTATAATCATACTATGCCCGAATTTCCTCTAGTGAGCTCCACAATAGAAGTCTCCACATATATTCTCAACACATACGAGAATTTAGATTTGTTAAACTCATTCAAAGATCTCGAATTAGAAACAATAGTGATTCTAGTCCATAAGAGGTCTTGATATTTACAACTGCCTGAAATGAATCGACCACCCTGTGAACGATCCACCTGAAGCAAGACTGTGCCATATAAGCGGTTATCCAGGCCCTTGATAAGCTGAGTACTCATAAGGCAGTAAAGCCATATAAAGTAAGAAACAGACTTTGATGAAGAAACGCTATTCTTTACATTTGAGAGTACAGGCAAGACGGTATACGAACTGAGTAGCATTGCAGCATTTATTCAAGAGAACAGATTTAGTATCGATAACAGAGACCCTCTCCGTCCCTTTAGACCATAAAAGAGGCTCAACAAAACAACTTGAGCTCCAACTTTCCATGTTTTATTAAAGAATCGCCCAGAGACGATATGCGATTTCATAGATTGACAGCTTCACAAGGTACGTTACACCTGGCAAGGCCATTTCGATATCTATGCCTAAAACATGTTGACTTGCTTGAGCACTTGTTAACTATGTTAACAAGTTTTGATACGTAGGGCATCTCACTCCGCACGACGGAGGAGTCACCGAATATCGAGAGAAGTATAGGAAAGCTCTGCAAGTTGCCTTGTCGATTTAGAAGACAGCGTATGCCGTTACCGCACCTCGTTAATTTGACCTAAATGTCGCCTCGATAACGGCGGGATTGACATTAAATGGATAACAAATGGCGATTGATTGACCAAGCGGTGTAGGGTTTACCTTCAATCGTAAATATCACAGAATAATGATTGTGTAATCCTCGAAGATCATAGATAGTAGTATATTGTCAAAATGACTATTTATCCACATAGACCTGTGCAAAAAACTCAGGTAAGTGAAGCATAAGACGGGCATCCTTTTTTTCGAACCTAATAAGACGCATATCAGGCATAATACTGTACTCTATACACCCCTTCCATATTTCTCTCGCCGACTAAACCTATCGCCAAGTTTTTGGTATTATTTCAAATATTACTATTAACCTGAAATTTATCAAAGTCATTATGTCTGCCCTAGGAACGGAAATGGAAATCCAAATTACCACACATAAATTACCCACTTTTATAAAATTTTTCTCAGCACGTTTTCTTCATCAGTCAGCGCAAAGATTTGAAAGAGAAGATCAAATATGCTACTAAGTTTTGTCACATATTGGCCCTATTTAGATAATAATTCACTAAGTATGAATTTCACCATGGCGATAACTCTAGAAGAGGCCATTTCTGACTACAAGACAATTTAAATTACTATTCACATTTAAGGCAAGTCAGTCGCTACGTAATGTATGTGCTAATTCTCACAATTTACATATATACTAAACACCATGATGTCTTTTTGCTAGAGGTTTCGGTAATGCTTGACGCATAAGCACCCTGACGCGGTCATATCAGCGTTAATATGGGACTCACAAACCCACTAATTTCGTATTTCCCCCCAATGGCTTGGAAAGTTTATCGCATTACTTCGAAGATCCATCCAGAAATAAGACATTTGCTTCCTAATCAGCCAAAGGGAGCATCGGGTGCACCGAGGCCGAACCACCGAACCGCCTACAGACTCTGCCTCATCTCCTGGTCCGCCACACGACCTTGACCCATCCTCGTGGCTTCTAAAGCCCGTCTACTAAATGACCCCATGGCCTGCTTCGCCTTCATTTCTGAAACCTCCAGGAGCGCATCATCTTCTTGAAGATCTCTTTGAGACGGACGCGCAAGAGCATGATTCCCTGCTTCCTTTGGCCCCAACAATGCTTTGCACCATAAGACCGTGTGATCGACATTGCAACATCGTCCTCCGAACAGGTGTCTTTGGTCCTTTCCGATTCAGCATAGATGTGACCATATCATTCCAAGTTCTAGGGTCAGTCGTTTTGACCGGATTCCACGTACCCTGGTTATTTCAGCTTGCACGACTTCGTTACGGTTCACCTAATTAATATCGTTTTTACGATGCCTTCATTATATATTACCTGCCTAGTTGGCCTATTTGTCAGAGAACAACACTTCTGGGGTATCTCTCCATACAGAAACCCTCCGGCGAGAGAAACCATCCCATGCCTTTATACACAACAGACGCCCCTCAGAGCATGAAAATTTATGTGACACGATACCCCACGAGAGCCGAAATTATATTGATGAGAGTTAAACCACTCACTGCGGGCCGGATTACTGGTAGCACTAAACCCTGTGCGCAAAACGCGGACTCTATATTTTTCGCGCAACAAGGCTTGTTACATGCGTTACAACTAAACTACCACACATTGGTACTAATGCTCTTTGCAGTTGTGCACATCTCAAGTTTCCGAGGCTGCATCGTTGATAGATATTCTCAGCGTACTACATTCGTAAAACTGCAACCTGCAGAGCTCACACATCTGGTAGCGCACACGGGATCATGAGCCGGTGTCTCTTTAAACAGGTTTTCACTTTCATATTTTTTATTCGACTCTGTAGAGAATTGGAGCATTCCTATGACTTTTCCAACTCTAAAGCATTACTAATTTCGCCAGACGACGTTACTTCCCATTATCCTTTGCTCCTTAGAGCTCCTTTTTGCACCATCCCTGCTAGCAAAGCTGAAGAGGCATGTCAATAATATTACTGCATCGAGATACTGTAATCGACTTTGAACCGCAAACGTTATGTTTACTTGGTCCGCATATACGCAGTCTATATGTAGATGCACGCATGTCGAAACACGAAAGAGAGATGTGTATGTTTCGATACACATCTCTTTTTAGTCAAGTAATTACCAGATCGACTCTTGTTTCCGATGCTGTTGACAAGACACTCTACTATGCACGATGTACAATGCATTCAGAAAAAATTTCTCTCTCACAAAATGAAAAATTTTGAAAACGGGCGCAAACAAGAATTGTGTACGCACCAGTTCGAAAGTCCAGTAGTAAAGCCGAATTTGTATATTTTTGTAAGAGTGTACACATGTGTGCTGGTAAGGCTGCGTGACCAATATTTACGGATGTAAGCGTTCGGCCTTAAATGGAAGCCCATTGTTGTTATTGGTGTGATGGTTGATGTCGCTGTTGAGGTATTGCATCGGTCGCATTAGCCCCAGGGGAATACTCCGCCGTCAAACACACGTCATGGGCTCTCGTTGGCTTTGAAGAGACGTTTGCTTCGGAAAGGGGAAGGGACTAAGCAAGTAGAAAATGAAATGAGAGATTATTCCCACCCTCTTTGATTCTCTCGTACCTTCTCTCTCTCTTTGCTTGTTCTGTTCGACTTTCGCTCTCGCTCCTCTCGCTACCTCTCTGAGCTCAAATGGCAAGTAGATGACAGAAGCTAATACGCGCACTATTATAGCAGCCTTTCCTAGAATCTGGTAGTTTGGATCATCTTCAAGATTGACGTAAACAATGTAAAGTTCAAACTAAAGATCGCGCCGCGTCGGTAACAAAAAGTTTGGTGAATAAGTGAAACGTTTCCAAACAAAGCGTTAAAAAGGTTTTGGTATAAATGTGTGAGATCCAATAAGTGAATTGTTTTATATTTAACCTTCTACACACATTTCCAGCTACGCGAAAGTATGTGTTTTAAGAACTTGTGTAGCAGTGACTAAAACAGACAAGAGAACACTAACGTTAACCAGTTGTATTCCAAAGGATAGCTAAGTTCTGAATACATTTTAGAATATAAAGTAAATGTCCTAAACATAGATTTTACGTCTTTCTAGCAAGTAAATTGACTTAAATATAAACATATAACGTGAAGGGTGCTTAAGAGCTTAAAGAACTTTCAATGGACTACAACGTGACGAATGAATGATTTAAATCGATCCACACAGGAGCACCATTAAGTTCGACTTATTCATCTTATCAGCTTAATTTGGTAACACAATCTTACTTCGTGATTTTGTATAAAGTAATCGGAAGGCGAACTCGAACCTTGCTAATTTAGAAAAATTCTGGCAAAAAACGCCAAGTTTGACCATTGTACAATTCAATAAACATATGAGATTTATTTTTAGTAAAAAAAATTCAAAATACAAAGACAGCGAGCTCATTCAAGACTTTATAAATGCTCTAGTCAGCTTAGAGTTACTTAAAGACCTTCTGAAAAAACAACCAGAGGGTTCTTGAAATTTGTTCAAGCAACATGCACTAAAATTACGGAATACGGAGCGTTAAGTGAAACGTGTGAAATTATGGATTCCCTGTCACAAAAATAGCGCAAATATATCAAGGTAGATTATGAAAATCGCTTTTAATGCGCGTGCTTATTGATAATTTTTGAAACACCCGAGGCATATATTCTATTAATAATTAATGCATAATTTATAATTTAGTAGACCATAATTCCATAGGAGCTGCAGACCAGCTTCCCTGGCGCAGCACCGCGGGCTATCTTCTAGCCGAAACAACAACTGTGCATGATGTTACTTCGTAACCTGTTTACGAGCCGGTAGGGAAGAATCCTTGAAACACCGCGACAATAATGCTTCGAATGCCAAAAAGTGACTAGGACAGGGAGTCGAGGACTAAAAGGACTACAAGTGGACTAAACGAGCGAAATAATCTTTTATCATCTATAAACATTGCTTTCTTTGAGAAGCACTTCAAAGCAATATATGCAGCAATGTATACTATTCCTACGGCAGACTTGCCTTCTCGCTGGATGAGTTAATTTCATGCTTGTCTCCGTCAGCGTTGTCTACCACTAAGCGAGAGCGATTCGCTGCTTGGCATTATATCAAAGTGAAAAGGTGATTCGCATATTATGGCATTCTGACAGGCGGTTTCAAAGAAAGTCGTCGTACACTTTTAATACTTTTTATCACCTGGCGGCTTATGCCTTTCTTGAGTATTGTGGCTGTTTACCTGATGGCTGAAGCTATATAAATGAATTTCAAATGCGCGTTTCACATGGCGCTTAGAAAACTCTAGAAAAGCCACACATCCTCTAGCTGATCGGGGCTGTGTTGAACAAGAGTGGGTATCGAGGGCGGAGTATCCCAGCTATTTTCATTCGCTCCGACGAACGGTGCTAATTTGAGCGCGCTACTATTCCTGATGTTTCTAAATGACTTTCCATCCGAAGTACAACAGTTTACTAATCATTTGTAAACTTTGTTTACAAGCGATTTTGTAATTTGCAAAAATGCCGGTTCCATGTCCAACAAATGTTTGCGGAGCTCTCTGCCTACATACTAGAGGTTGGCCACACGGTCAATCTCTCTAAATACCAAGCCTATAAGGTCCGATCCGTTGCGTATAGGGCACACTAACTTCACCTACTTGAAGCTAATATTACCGACCACTGGGTGATGCTTTATAGAAACAACAGGGCAGAACAAGTATGATTGTAAGTGTGTGAGACTACGGGAGCAAAGATGTCCCCTAAAACAGTGATTATTACATTTGAGATAAGATTGCATCTATTGCTTTTTATCAAATTTAAATAATCCAGGTAGACCGATCCACTAAAATTCGTTAAGACCTGTCCGCCTAAATCTCGTTAAATATACGACATTCACCAAGCGTGTCACGGAATTGCTCCTCTCGACACCTTACGGTATCAGCACCTAGGTAACATGACGCTCTTTATAGAATATCTCAAACGTCATTTCAACCTCCCGGCTCCTCCTGTTGTCTGCTATAGGCAGACATTTCATGTAGGTAAATATTTGATCAATCAATAGTAAATGTCAGTAAACTACCAGGGGAAATGCGTACTTATGAAGCCAAATGCTGTGTCACGACCCAATGTACTGATTTTTATTCACGTAACTTCAGTTTCACCACGCCTAATTTCTTGCTTAAAAGATGGTAAAGGCATTAGAACACACTAATTGACGTAATATAGAATAAATTTAGTTTACAGCAGGGTGAAAGCCCAGCGTGTGGTACGGGCACTATTCTAGTATGCACAGTTCAAACGTCATTCGTAGTAGTACTGTGCAGATATATACATTAAACATGTTAACATCTTCTGTCACGATTATGTTTATTATGTATATTGTTATTCTTATGACAATCCGTATTATTACTCACAACCTTTTCTAGATCGCGCTCAAACATTTCAGCCGAAATAAGCTATCAACCCTTGTGGGGGAGAAAACCCAAGTCAGCTTATAGGCAACAAGATAAAGCATGGCAGCTAGATTCCTCTGCTGTAAATGGCATCACAAACGAAATCTTTCGACGGGTTGTTTCCTTCCTGATGGACACAATATGGGACGAAATGCTTACCGGGATAATCTTTCTGATATCTAAAAGGCCAGAAGCACAGCGCGAACCGAGTGAAGTTTGCTACGAGTTTGAGAGCCAGAAAGGGTGTTTTCTTTTTGCAATCCTTTTTGTGCTTAATATCGGTTTGTATTTCCCTCTCAAATATCGATGTCGCAATATAGAATGGAAGGAAAACCCGGGGCTTCCGCTGTAATTCCGTTATTTGCCTAGTCACGTATAATCCCAAATTTTATTTCGGGTTTAGACTTTGTGAACTATTTAAAAACAGATCCATATAACACAATAGCGGCTCCTTAGAGAATGCAGTTGCACCGCTTAAGCTTGGTTTAGCACTATCATAGGCGGCATTGTTTTCGCCGCGCCCGGTTTTACGAGTCGTATTCTTATTCAATTCCAGATTCTGCCCTTGATTAGATTGCGTGGAATTCTTACTGGAGTGTACTACGTCAGGACTGATAAGCATCATTTTTTGGTCAACGTCGTCGGCGGGAGCAGATGCTTCTGTAACGGGTTGCCAACTGGGTTCCTGCGCTTAAAAGCAAAGCTGCTTTTTAAATTGCCCTAACAGTGCTTGACTCCGATTCATTCTGAATGCCCGCAAAAGCCTTTGCTGACTCACCCCTTGACAGCCCAGTCGGCGCTCCTGACCTCCCAATCGAGAAGCAAGCTCACAATCAAACAGCTGAGCAAACTGACCTAATGGGCTGCGTTCGAATCAGGACGCAAAACAAAAGCACCGCAAAAATAATACAGCACACCGTAATTTGCGGTGCCCGATGAGCTACCACAACAGCTAAATTACGACTGATGATCCCAAGGCTACAAGTTCAACCTATCGATCTCACAAAAATTTAACCATTTCGGATTAAATATCTCCCCAAGTTCAAGGTCAAGTACTTCGCTTTTGATCGCAGTTAGTGTTAAGATATAAATCACTGCTAGTCTTGTAGAGCCCGGATGAGTCAAAAGCCATAGGCAGCAGTCGTCCAGCCAGACAATTACAATACTATACAGCCATACAAAATGTATCTGATAAAGGATTGCAATTATTGTTTAATACCCTATAGCTAATTGTAAAACGATTCTACGAATGGTCATTATTATACAATCAGCCGAATACTTAAAAATTTACAAAATTGACTTTATGTCTCTAAAATCTAAAATAAAAAACAGTAACTGGGACGGATTTTGCCTGTTTCTTTAAAACATAATTTCTGAACCTTATATCGACAAATACCTCATCGTACCCTCATGTAGTATTTTCCTCATATAATATGTATCGAGCTACTAAGCTAGAAATGCACACGTACGTTTGATTAGAGGTAAATAATAAAAGTTAGTCTTGGAATTATACTTAATTCACCGTTAAAGCCAACAGATCGAACGAGTCGCCGTAAATGAGATCTATGTGCTCGAAAATTTGCCAAAGCTGTAAAGAAAAAAAGAATCGGTCAAGTAGAATTTACAAATTCAATTCTTGCAGTGTCGCTTCTATGGTATGTGCAAATAGTGAGTGTTTTATAAGTATTTTTATAGGAAGAAAAATCGAATAAGGCTACCCAAATGTGTCCTGGAGCAGGCTAGACAGATTAGGTTGCAGCCATAATAGAGCGAAATTTTTCCATTTACCCATGTCTGCCTCTATTTGCTGCAGACCAAGTGAAAGTGAACATTTTGCCAAATTCATCATGTGAATCGGTTGAGATTTGTATGGTCTGAGACATATCATCAAAAACCACAAACTACAGCCAAAAACCAATCACATGATTCGCTTCTAAATCAAAGACGGGTGAAAGGAACGTATTGGTGGTTGACAATGACATCACAATTTAGACGTTAGCTAATGAATGATTTAGTATTTTGCACTGCAGGTCTTCTGAACGTTATATGCAAAATGTCGAGGACTGAGAACGTATATTACGGTACCTATAAACTCAGTCGTCTGACTAACGAATTCGTGTCGCCAAGATAGAAGGATGTAGTGAAACGTCAGCGGAACCGAAGACCATTAGCCTTGATAGCCGAATCGATTGCATTATATACACCACCGTCTGAGGTGAGATGGCACTGTGCATGCCAAAGGATAGCGGTGCACTAAGGTTGGTCCAAACGACAGTGGTTTGCCAGGCATACCGGACGGTGTCGAGTGAAGCGCTCCGAGGGCTGGCCAAGACTCTGCTGTAAGGCCTTTTAGCGGTAGAAGGAAGGAACCTGTGATTTCTGGATGAGGTTTGAGCCAGATCATGGCAAAAATTACTGTCATTAACGCTTAGCAGGAGGCATGGATGGTGGCGAGACCCGGATGGTAAAGGGAGCTGAATTAAAAGCCAGATTTTCAAGCACGGCTTGGCTTGGATGCGGAGCTTAAGTTGGGAGCTGCCCAGATGCTACCTGGTCACAGACAGTACAAGAAGTACATGGTTAAAATAGCAAAAGCGCAGATAAATATTTTTGTTCTCTGTAACACCAGGGAAGTAGACAACGTTGAGCACGAAGTTTCACACTGGAAAGCCTAGAAGAGGCAAGGAGAGAGGGCTGACTGAAAGAAATTCAGGGAAAGAATATTTGGAAACCGGTCGACTACATAGGTTAGGGTACAAAGGCCTGACCCAAGATAACGAGACGGTAGGAAACCATAATGAATCTTCAGACAGACATAGAAAGACTATGAAGGGAAGAGAGAAATTTAGAAACTGGTAGGCTAGCAATTGGTAAGACTAACGACGTAAGGGAGGGTGGGGAAGGAAATAGAGAGAAAATATCAAGTGAATCGGGAAGACGGCCAGACCAAATTCTACATGCACCCACACAGCCGCAAAAACAACGTAAACAGGCACTGATCCCCTGCTTGAACGTAACTAGTTGTAATAAAACGTAACTGAATGTAGCTAAGGAACACGTAGAGAGGGACCGAGGCATAGAAGGTTGGGAAGCTAGGAAACATAAATACTGCTCTCCCATGGGGTCGAAATAATGTTAAGGCAGTCCGAGCCTGGAAGGTGAGGAGGGCTCTAGGATTCTGGTGAATTTGTGAGTCTCACACTAGTCACTGCTAGCCGCCACTAACGCATGTTAAGTTGCGTGACCATCGAATTCATCATAGTGGCAAGTCCTTTAATTTGTTTTTATCTAAAAGTCATATGTAATGTTTATATACAATATATATAGCAGATAGCCACTAACTAAATGGCAACTAAAATTGAAAGCAGCACAAAGGCAGATAGAGGCTCGCCCCCTAAATGTATCACAACTCCCAATGGTATTCCTTCTGTATTCTGCAAAAGCCTTGCTGTCCCGCTTACGGCGCCACTCCGCCATGTCATGGCAAATCCATACAAGAATGATAATGCCCCTGAGTTTTTAAGGTGCCTATTGTGACTCACGTTTATAAAAACAGTGAAAAGTCCTCTGTGAATAACTATAATCCTATTGTTCAGGAGACTAGAACTCAGATTGTATAAAAAACTCGTCGATTATGTAGTGAAATTTCTAGCGTGTTACACACTATTCGATACGAATCAACATGAGTTCACGACGGGTTAATCAACGATTACTCAGCTTCTTCTTATGCTTCAGGACTGAGCTCTCGTAAAAAATCTGATTTATGTGCTTTCGATTTCTCTATTCAAACACGACCTGCTAACCAGAAAAGCTATCGCGTTTGGAATTGACTTTATATCTGTGAGGCGTATTTGAAGCTGTCTGAGCAATCGGAACTTCTGTGCTAAAGTAAATAATATCTTTAGTTATGAAGGAACTCCGGTATGAGGTGTACCCCACAGGGATTTCGAATTTTTCCTCTCTTTAAACTTTGCCCTCTTTTTTTAACTAAAATAAAAAGTATGGCCCCTTTAGGTCAACAGTACAATGTTTACGCTAACTACTTAAAATTGTACGGACCCTCGTAGGGAGCCTCATAATTACACCGTCATAATTACACCGTACTATTCTTTGGTGTTTTCTTGTGGTACAACCTGAATTTGACATTAATATTTACAAAAGTCTTGCGCTTGTTGAATGCAAAATGTATTATTTTGAATCCTGGCGCCCGCATATAAAAAGCATGTGGAGACTACTTAGCGTGCACAGACACAGTTCACTCGGTAAGGCGCATTTCATTGTAGAGTTGAGTCAATCTTTTTCTGCAACCTATATCTGATGTACACTCTAGGTTTTGCGGACGGTAAAATATACAAGTGGTTAGTTCGCTCCGGGGATATTGTACACTTTATAAATTCAATAAAAAATTATTTACAAAGAAAACGAACAATAACTAGACTTGAAGTGGGAAGAACCGAGCACCTAAATTATTTATTTTCACGGCGTCTTACTTGTGCATTATTGAATGGCAAATTCAGTAAATAACTGCCGCAGACGTGCATATAATTACCCTATTGTAACGATGGCTTCGGTATTTCTTCCACAGAATGTGTATATGTGCGTACACTGTACCATGCTAATTACATGCTAACATTAAAAATAAGCTTGAATTGAAATGACAGTTGAGTCGCTTGAAAACTTTCAGGGGAGAATTACACGACGAAAAACAAACGAGTTAGGGTCAAAATTCTGTTTGAGATGATTTGCTTAATTGTTTCTATAACTAACATGTATATTTGTGTATTTAGTTACGCATTTATTTGTCTAAGTATCTCATATTCTTGGACTGTAACATCGCAACTGCAGTTGTCCAAATTGGGCCAAAAAGATATTAAGGTTTTACAATCAAAATCGTTTTGCAAAAAAACAGTGCATGTGAAATAATGTGTACCTATGCGAGATTTTTCGTCGTAGAGCAAGACTACAATCAATTTGTATATCGACTCAAAGTCGTTTTTCAAGACTCGTTCGGCATATCATTTAGCTGGATATTCGATTCAAACTTTTGTTCGTTAATCCAAGAGTGGATTAATATACAACAAGTATTACATTTAATCTTAGCTTCCTATGCATAAATAGTCTGCATAGGAAATGATACAGCAGTTAAAATTGTTGGAGTGTTCGTAGAATATCAATTATGTTGTGTTGTAGGTATATTTACATATTCTTGCACTGTCTTGTTTTATAATGTCATCATTTAGTAGGTAAGGTTAAGCGGGTATATTGTTTAGTGTCAGCATCTTAACTTCAATTGGAAAACCCCTAAATACAACTGACATTGTGTAGTTTTTCAAGCGAATAGATCATCAATCTGTTCGGCTTTTACTAGAGGATTCATGTGGCGTGCAATGCTGTTCCGCAAGAAGTTTGGCCGAGGATTGTACAGGAACGTTATATGACACAAAGTTCTCTACAAAGTTATACTGTAAGTTAGGAACTTGATAAAATGAGTTCACAGAGAAATAGAAGCTAATTATTGCTATAATATTGCAGCAAATAATACTGTACACAGGTCTAATACTGTACAAATATTTAACAGGCTATTTTCTGGTAGGTTACAATAAAGCACGCTTCCTCCTAGGCAATCATCTAATCCGCCCAATTAGCAACATAGTACTTGCCCTAGCGGAGGTGTCTTGGTGGCCTATTTTGTTCCAACAAAGGACATTTCTAACATCATTAAATCAATACAACATAGTTCACTCTTACACCTGCCGATTAAGATGGCACACACTCGCCTAGGTTCAACGAAAGTATTATAGTCCATTCATCTAGTTTTATATTCATACAATAAATAAATACAGATGTTTGGGTTCGAATTTGAGACAACGTTTATTTAGTACGCAGGCCATCCTCAAGCTAGACCATCGTTCACCATTTACCCCAGAAAGGCATACGTTCTACATCTACCTATATATATATATATATA
>MNPL01004109.1:0-12981 GCA_002081605.1 Tropilaelaps mercedesae | reverse complement strand
GTTGTATATATATATATATATATATATATATATATATAAAATTTTTTCTCACAAGTACTTGTATCTCTCAAAAATGCATTCAAAGATTATTCCCAGTCAATATTATAATCGCCCATAACATCGAAGAGGGTTATGATATATTCGACTCACCAGTTGAATTGCATCTGGTTTAACGGCTACAATATAATTTCTTAATCGGTCTGGTTTGAAAAACGGTCTACTACTGTACAGTTCTGGCAAATACTGGAATTGCAAACGACTCATGCTTTACGCTTAATCAGCACCATCGGATCCCCCCGTCGCTATTACCGCAACACTTTAATTAGCTATCGCTCTATCCAGGGGACAATACCGCAGTCACCGTATGCAGATTAAACAATCTGGCAGCCGCAGGTTCTCAAATGTTAACCGAACATCGCCACCCTGACGCTACTCGCGTAAAATGTGCGAAGCTGTGCGTTGATCATGAAGGCCACGTTTCGCCCGCGATTCTACGGCAGTAATAAACTGCAACACGCTCGTGAAACTTAGAGCGATCTGAGATTTCGATCAACTGACAAAAAAGCCTGTCGAAGTCGTAGATCGTACAACGAACGACGAAAACATAGCCACCTTTCAGTAACATTCGTGCTACAAATATCTTCACTAACTTCAAGTTACAGCAAACTGAAGGTCGCGCGGGCGCGTGGCACAGCGCCGCGACAACAACAACAACAACAACAACAGCAACAACAACAACAACAATGTACAGTGATCCTGGACAAACCCATACGAAGCTCGCATTGGCGTCGATAATCGGATTTATGCAACGAAAATATCAACGAAATAGTCATAGCGTAATTCGTTCTACTCAACGATTTTACATTAATTACGACACAGCGCATTTGTTATGTGATGGCTCTCTCTAATGTCGATGGGAAGGTTCATCATCCTGAAAACAGGTGTGCCGAAGTTGTTGAGGATACACCGATCGTTAGGATTAACCGAGGCACTGAGAAATAAGGTCAAACTATGGATTTGCGCTTGATGCACGCCGCTAGAACGGTCGATGCAGTTTAGGGTGGGTGCGCGTTATATCTGCGACGGCTAATGGCGTCGATACAGGCTCAACCAGGATTGTCCTGGGGTACTTTTATAGATCGAGCGGAGCCTGCCCACAGATCAGCCAGCCCTTCGGATACACTCGACCGTATCTAGCTTGCAAATCCTTGAGCAAACACCAGTATTGATTCGCATTTGTGAGCAGACGCGGCCGAGTGTATGCCGCCGCCGCCGCCGCAGCAGCTTCAGCTGTCTTCCTGAGATTCGACCTGTTCGTGCTGTCTCGTTAAACTGTCAATTCCCTCAACTAATTTCCTCCCGAGACCATCTGAGCGCTAGTCGTCACTTAGCCAGCGACGCTATCTAATATGTTAACTGATCGCTTGGTCGCCTCATAGCGATAATTCCGAGCTACGAACCTTCGATTTGTTCTGAAGGCCCTAGCAAAACAACACAAGTGCGTTAGCTCGTTTTGTTAAAGCGTGTCTCTCGTTCGTAGATCGACGTCAAATGTTTTAGTTCAGGACGATGGACATCTTACGAGCCGCAAGATGTCCTCCTTGAGGCATACCATCTTCCTGCTTACCATGTCTACCATGCATATGCGTGTGAGTTCGAATTTCCGCCCATGGCATCTCCTCTTGGCGTGCCACAGTACAGCTTCGTTGAGGGACAATGCAACAAAATGCTTTGAGTTGAGGCCTTTCATTCGTTGGTGCGCCTGAAGACAATGCACTGAAGGTCACCTTGGAAAACATAACATCCTTAGGCAACGCCAAGGATGTGGCGACGCGACATTTCTACTCGACATGGCGAACTAGCGGCAAGCGGATAAGACTATTCGGCCACGAGAAATTACATATCTGTGAGGACGTCGACATATGAAGAGCCTGCATTCGATGACCAAGAAAAATTCTACATTTAGAAGAGAACCAAACTTCTTGAATGCATGCGGTTGCACTGAAGGGTGTACTAATCGAATGGGACATGACTATTACTTCAGTGTTGGCCTGTACTTCGGTGACCCCATGCCTATCTAGCGAATCGACTATTACCACGTCCATCCGAGCATCAAATCGCTCGCCAAGCCGGGCGTTTTTTTTTGGATTTTTTTTAGGTGATCAATAACATGCTCACGTCGAGACATTGGTCAACTTCAGAATCATTGAACAGCGAAATAGACTTGAAAATACTTAGTCAAAACGCCCCCACTGGCTTTGTGTGAAATACTTAATGAATTGTTCTTGTGTCAGAGCGTCGGTTGCAGTAATCGGTTTTCGGTAATTCCAGTCACCAGTTTATAGCCTCGATGCAAATATCCGTCCAGTCCAGCCTGCTCTTGCATACGTGAACGTGAGCATGGTAAACAAGTTTCGCTTTCAGGGTTTCAGCGATTGTTCTTGGATGATCACGATGTACGTGATGTCGGACACATGTTTGGCATTCTTGCGCACCTTTCATGTAACACAGTTCTGAAATATTTGGTGCTACAACTAGACACTTGGGTGCTAGATTTGCATTTTCGCACTTCTTCGCTGCTCCTCATATTTGTCCTGATGAGTTCGCAAGATTCGCCCATTCACAGTCTCCCTCGTAGCGCGGTAAGTGGATAGTTGTTTTTCGAGCGAGAGTCTTCGAACGCGGTGCATTCAGCCATAAGGTAGAGGTATATAGTTTTTGTTCCGGATTGGATATGGTCGCAAGGCCATTTTTATTACGCTTGAGGAAGTAAATTGGATCCCACAGACTTCGCAGCGGCGAGACAGACACTTTTCATGTAGGTGGATGGAATTCACATTCTCGACGCTTGAACATCATCATGCTTTACACATCTGACATAGGATCGTGTGATAAAAACCTGATATTCCCACGTGATTGGTAATGAGGCAACCAATTTCAGTCACAAATTCCGGCTGTTTGGAAGAGAGATGTTACGGAGATAGCACACGAGTAGTTCATGTTGGCGAATTTGTCAATAATTCATATACATTTCTCTCTTACATGCATTCATACACATGCTCTAACAAAAATAGTCAATTCAATTCAATATATGATGGCTGTCTCTATCGATTTTTATTTTTCTTTTAAAATATTTTCTAAACACGAAATACATATCAGGACCCTGTTGATTTGCGATTCATTGCGATCAGCGAAGGTGGTCAGAGTGAAGAGCGCCGTTAGATGGAGAAACAATAAAATTAGTAATAAGAAATAAGTAATAAAATTGCTGCTACAGCCTGCATGAACATGTAGCGTTTCCCCTAATTCGTTACAAATGTACGATATCTTTGCAACATTGTCTCAGATATTCGGATGCACTCAACTATGTTTGACCTTTTGCAGTTCCAAGCGGCCGTCGTGTCTTATATGTCGAATAACAGCGTTTATTGGCTATTCAGCTTTCGCCTGCAATCGGAGTTCACCTTTTATTCACGGCTAGTTGTCGTGAGTTTCGCCATTTCAGACCGTCACACTCAGAGCCCAGCTCAGAGCAGAAAACTACAAAGCATTCCGTCACTCGGCCCCACTCTTCCACATAATTGTTTCGAGCCAAGTTTTGAGCCCGTACTCATGGCCATGGAGGCGTGAAACGCCCGTTTATCACTCTCATGCCTTTGGCCCACGAGACCACACGCAATTGTACTTCGAATTAGCTTAAAACACCGAGTGGATATACCATTGGTACGCCTAGCTGGTATTATATGCCTCGTATGACTGTTTAGGCGCCAGAGTGCCACCGACATTCAATTTTGAATTAGACTTCTCCCTAGAGAACAGCGTGCGGTGTTTCGTATTATAGAATAAACGTTGAGTATATTGAATTGCATATTCAATAAATTCATCTGAATTTTGATACGCATGCTCTTTCGGAATAGAAATCGCGACTCGTCCAATTGCGCGAGAAAGATGGGTATCATATTCTCTAGAAGCAGATAAAGAAAGCTCCCCTGCGGCAACAGCAGCCTGAGATTACCTCTAGGATCACCTTCGTACGTTGGCAGACGTAGACATCAAATCATCAAGGAACAAAATAGATAATATCAATATAGGTAAGTGTATCTTAATAAAATAGAACTTTTCAGCGTGACCAGATTCGTCTTTCATTAGCCGCAGCGCCCAGTCGGCTAATTTCGCACTTGGGGCAGGGTTATTCATTTATTATTAATAGAGCCTTATGCTAAAACAAGCAGATTTCTTTGTGAAAGAGTCAATCTCAACCATGAATAGAAGCTGCACAGTCGAGCAAATCCAAGAAGTTGGAACCGTCATTTTCACCAAGGACAATCAATAGGATGAAGATCCAGCTCATCGTTACGCCACAGTGGCCTTGGAACAAGCCTTCTGTTGTTGATCCGCTGTTCAAGATAAGTCAGCATCAAAAACGAGACATCAGCTAAGGTAGATCGGTAAACATTTTGTCAACACAAACATTGTGAGCAGTGGATGTCAACGCTGGTCTGGCATCGCGTACGGGCGAGACGCCGCACATAAACACACACACGCCTAGTGACCTACCTAGTGACACACACAGTCAGATATTACGCCTTATGGAAGGAGGACAATTTTACTAATATGCCGTGGGATGTATAGAAGGCTCACTCATAGCACCTGAGAGCAAAGCGGGCGTCCTTTTTTTTTCTCTGTCTAGCTTTGTTCGTGCTGTATAAGATATAACGAACTTCTATGACATGCCTTCGGAAACTGCAGTTGGCGTCTTGTTTGATGAACGCTGAAGGCCGTCTAAGAGCTGCAAATGCAAACAAATGCTATTTTGTTTTAGGTGGTAGACACCGTGTTTCAAAACGAGAATTGTGACGATACTGATGCCAGTTGGCTGAGTTTGAGTCTCAACTTACTTGCTTCCATCGCTGAGGTGGTAATTGTTCGGTTCTGGTGGAAAAGATGAGCCAAAGGGGAAAATCCCTGACTGGCGTTTGGTAGACGTCAAATACTTTAGAGAAAATCCGTGCGTTAGTTGGTAAGCCCCACTTGACACGCTCAATAACATCACTCGGGAAATGCGTTCCATTGGAGTTACTGCAAACAGCGAATTGTTTGTTGTATTTTCGACGTAAGACGCGATTTCACTTTTCTTGAAGAGCGGAATGTAGATGAAAAATAGCTCTACACTGATTAAACGGCCCTCCGCCGTATGTTGATAACATTCACGCAACACGCGTCGAGAAGTTCTCGTGCCGTGGGACGAACTCGAGCTCGGTTCCCTGAAATCGGAAAGAAACCACCACGTCATATCTTCGCACCATAACGGAAGTGTTTTGTTGAAGGTGAACAGACTACAACGTATGAATGTATCCAAACTGCTCGCAAAGACTTACGCATCACCGGTAAGATTGGCCGTGCAGTAACGTTTAATGTCACGTAGTAGAGAGTCCCAAAAATGCCCTCTTAAACGGCAGTTGTTATGCATCGCCTGCTAAAGCACTGCAACAATTGTGAACTCATCGTATTTCACCCCAACAAGGACGATCTACGGCAAGTACATTCTCCTAGCTTACAGTTTTTTTTCATGCAAATCGGTATGACTATCGAACGCGTCGGGTATTATTACCCTGCTCGTTCAGTCTACAAACCGAGTTGATGGAAATGAACTCTTGGGAAAATTCGTTGCGAATCGCTTCAAAGCTCGTTGTGTGACGGCAGAAAATGCTCTATCTGAGAGTATGAGGTGCACACAAGTCGCTTCACAAGTGGCTATCTCATGCCGATGGCAGAAGATGTGAAACAGACGCGCATGCAGAAGCATGCCCAACGAAAATATGACGCTAGTCTGTTGTACATTGTCGATACATCGACCTATGGCGAAATCAGTTTGAGATCTTAGCTCTGCTTAATTTCTTGCAAAAAAATCGTTCTCCATTGTTATTTATTAGGCACGGGCTGAGAACGTAACAATACTATGGACGAAGTCTTCGTACGAAGTACTACGCTATGCTGTGGAATTCGGTTATTCAGCGCGCTAGTTCGTTTTCAGCTCTTCCGGCCTTAACGGGGACACGAAATTAGATTAGTCCAATGCAAGCTGCACTCAAACGGTTAGCGAAAAAACGAACAAAGTCCCAGTCGTTGGCCGAACAGATCGAAAACTGGATGAAATGCCTCCTCTATAGTGTGCCTCGTAATATTCAGACAAAGCAGTGTTGAACATACGCGTGAGAATCCATACCATTGAGTGCTACTATTTATGTCTCATCTATCCACACTCAATTTAGAGCGCCCTCCAAAGCGTCATATTTCTCTGAAAGCGCTGAGGCCAGCTAATAAGCGTATGCAAACGCTCAATGTAAAAGGTGAACGATTCCAAGGGAATAGAGGAGTAAACGGCGCGACCTTTGAGTGATAAATGTTCATTGTGCCATGGGAGGGAGTTTTCGATCCACGGGTTAATCACCTGTCACTAGCGGGAGGGAGAATGTTCAAAGTCGCAGAGGAATAGAAACTACTTGAACAATTCGCGACCTCCGCTCGAGGTGGTTGTATTCGCCTTCGGGCGGAATTCATTGGAACTTACATTCTCGAAACAACGTCCGTCGCTAAGCTATGATCGGTGAGGTCTCCGACAACGTTCAAGACGTTGACAGGGCCTTTGGATGACTCCTTTCTCTATACCCGAACACCGTTGGGCCTACGGCGCTGCTCAATGGCTTGTCTTGGAAGAAATATGACGGCTATGAGGGGCCCGACAACGTTCGGAGGAAGCAACGATCCAAGCGAGCACACAGCAGGCGCACTACACGTTAGGCCCTCTTAAGCTATTCTCTTGCCCAAGAAGGAGCAGAGAACCACCTACGCTATGCTATATGAAGCGTATCTCATCGTTATTTCGGTGAACGCGAATTCGCACACCGAGGGAGTCTTAGCAAACAAATTCACAAGTCGTGGGCAAGCACGTCGAAGTACGGCGCACCAGCCGAAAGTACATTTCGCCGAGCGAAGAAATATCCAATAATGGCGCTATTCTATGTCTGTGTGTCAAGGTGATACAAATGAAAGCTAGATTGGTTCAAAGTTAGTATCGCTGTTGATGTTCTGTGTGACCAATGTTGTCCCAATGGAAGCGCAAGGCTTCGAAACTTGCTGCTGGACAATGGACTACGAAACGGGCATTCCTCGCTAGACAGGATCCAGCCTCTAACGTACCACTTTACATGCGGACTTCGGTAGCTGGCTCCAGGCGCTACCTTGCGAATAGTCTGAACCTCGCCAGCGCTTAAGGTTATGATAGCCATGCCTGTTCACTGAGTATTCGAAACTGCTGTTCCTGCTACGGACGAATTCGCTTCCTGGCGGCGAAGGTGCACGTTGCGTTCGCAAGCGAAAGCAAGAGCCAACTTCTCGAGATCGCTGTGCGGGAACTTGGCAAGACCGGATTGAGATAGGCGAAATCTAAGCCGATAGGCTTGTTTGCCAAGCGCAGTCAACCGGTGGGGCCAAAATCGGGGGCATAAGCTGAAACCGGCCACTCGCCCTCGGCAGTCGCCGGGGTCGCCGAAGATACGAGCCTGCCGAACACCATCGAACGGAGTCATGCAGCATTTTCGGACCAGACGATATTATCCGTTCTACTCTTTGCTGGACACAAATTTTGCTCCTCGTGGACAAAGCCTATAGACGTTTGGTTGTTTCGTAATCCCTTTGTGTAAATAGTGGATAGTAATTTGCATGAACAAAGGATATTGAAACGCGACGCATTGAAATAGCATTAGACATCCGAACCACGGCAAGCCGCATAGAAGTCGGCCAATGGGAAATGTTGATAGAAGAATATTTCGAAGAGATATTGACACAGCTGAACCGCTGCCATCTATCGCATCTACAGGAGGTACCAAAGAGCAATGGGTGCCAACTTTAGCAGACTATGAGTCGAGAATTAAACCTCACAAATGATTCTCGATCATATACTGACACAATCTATACTCATCAGATTTGCTTTTCCGTGCCATAGCATGGAACGTTGCAATGAGGTACCAGAAATGAAATAATATTGCTATGTCTACTCACATAATCCAGATTTTTTTTTGTATTCAGTTGCCTTCTGCTGCATTATGACACCGCGTATATTACTTCGAAAATATTCTTGTTCCTATGGGACGATGGATCCGTGCTCCAACCAGAAGGACCCCCCAGATTATCCTAACTACGTGCAAGACTTATACGACTTCACCCGCCAGGGAGGGCGACAACTCGCCCCTTCGAAACGCCAGCTGGCGTTTCCTCAAAGCTAAGGTAAAGAGGGGCGTCGAAGGATTATCCAGCGGTTGGATAGGATGCCAGACATCCGCGTACAGAACCGAGCTGAATTCAATTCAGCGTAGCCTTCTTCTTCGATTAGGTTGGCCAATCTTTGGCAGATGTGGGGGAGATCAGTGTAACAACTCTTCGAACGGTTCAGGCTCTGGTAACGAACAGGGCTATCTGTAGCCAGCCGTGATGATAATTTGGTGATTTTTCTCGTGGGAGCATCTGAGGACCTCTCTATGTACGTGGGGCATTCGTCTGCCGAAGGCATCTCCGCTAGACTAACCACAGTATGAACAAGTCGCTGACGATTTCGTACGCTTCGACAACGGCGTTAAGCATACACCACGGTGACGGGCCTATTGGATGTCTGAAAGAAGATCTTTACGAGTGTATTCTCAGTATTACTTATATAACCAATGGGCGATAGCAAACTATACTAAACGCACGAATACATGATCTATAATTGCATTCATCCTTGCCATGTCTATGTATTGGCTTCCGGGTTGTTCCTTCCGAATTGCGCGTACAAATTGGAGAATATGTTCCTTAGGTTTGTTTAATAATAGGCAATCAATCAGTTCGAGGATCAACAGAGGCGAAAAAGGTCCTCGAAGCGCCTCAGGGCATCATGGAGAGACAGATAACTGCGAACGACGATGCTTGTTTGGGCCATCGTCTCCGATCGCATTATTAGGGGGGGGGCCGATTGCACTGTAGTGCTTTCGACATCGAGAAAAAATCAAATTATCGATGCCTGGTAATTGAATCCGCCCAAGATGCCAGCTGATTAGGCCAAAGGCCCGCAGCCAACTGGAGGTTCGAGATTATTTGAAGCAGCAGCAGCAGCAGAAGCAGGAGTAGTGGTATACTGGAAAGTTAACTCGAGAATCTACTTAACTCAGGGGTGGAAAGACACTACCATGCGTTAAAAATTCCGTGGTCAGGTTAAATAGCGTAGCAATTGATGATGTCTAATTTAAATTTCGCACTATACCTCTACTTAGAGAGCTTACCGGGGTTACACTACGTTAAAGGAGCCTAACTTTTATTTTTTTTTTAAAACATAAAAGGAGGCTATCTACATATTGTGTATAGTATCGCGTCCTTTATGTTTTTATTCAAGATTTAACCAATGCAATTAAGTATTAGATATTAACGTCATACACGACTTCATTTCTATGGCAATGCAGATTAGCGCGTCAGTTACAACGGCGGTTGTGTTCAAAAGGGGAAATATATCTTGTTCGCACGAGCGTTCGGATAAACCTGAAACACAGCCAGATTTCGCTTTATAATCGCCTTCAAAGTGAACATGTAAATGTTGCGTTTGGATACTGGCTTTATTTGTAAGGCCATGCATGTGAAGTCGGTAGTACAAGATTATGGTCAGATATTTCTTCGTGTTCGTTTATATCTATCTGAATCGATCATATTTAGTGTGGAGCCAGCCAACCTTTTTCCACGAGCTCGTTAATTATGATTCGCAACCGATGAACGATCAAAGACACAAAATTTATCGGTATTCACAACAAGTTTCTTTTCCCATAGAGACCAAGAGGGTGCGCTAAACGTCGTGTTTGCCAACATCGTAGCTTCATCATACTAATGTCCAGTAGCTTAGGAACGTAGCTGAGACAAAATCGTAGGAATGTTCGAGCAGTACGTTTGAAGATTAAATTCATAAGACGAGATTAAAATCATTAAGCCATGTCCGCAGAACATAACACAATGAGATACACGGAGAAATACCCGGTAGACATCAGTTCACGTTGTATTGTTCGTTGCTAATAGTCGAGACGTTCCCTCCGCGCGCGATTATCAGATGTTGACGGTAGTAGTACAGCCAGCAAAAATGGTGAATTCCGTCTTTTAGTGCCACAGATGATCGGAGAGATGTAAGAACGGCCATGCATAAAGTTGGCGAGTTTGTTTATGCTCCAGAGTAAGTTTCCGGACCCTGTCCGCTCCGGTTTCGTATATATTTCGGTAAGTGTGTTTCTAAGGGACCACGATACCGACGCACATAGGGTTCGATTCGGCCCCAAACAAGTTAGTTCGATTCTTCTTTCGCCATGTACGAGTCACGTGTAGCTGGCAGCGTGTGCGCCTGCCTTCGTGTTGATTGTAACTCACTGCCGGGCTGATGATGGTGCCCGCGGTGAATGGTCAGACGTTACACTAATGTTGATTTACAAAACATTCGGCGAAACTACTAATTAATCTGCTTTACCATATAATTGTTAACTCTAATTCACATCAACCTCAAGCACGGCGCATATGACCAGCTGCGTTGAAATTGCGTAGGTAAACGGTTCTTCTAGAAAACGTGTCACAGCAACGGACCGCTATATATTCCATGTTCGACGGAAACGCCTCGGAGTTTGTTTTTGGGTCGATGTTTGCAGGATGCTGTGACACAGGAGGTAGAAATCATCTATAGCGTGCCTTGTCAACGACGTGAAACGCCATGGGTCGTTTTATTCGAGTCAAAACGCAACCTTTCAGGGATTTCGTGCCATGATCGAACCGCACGAGAGCGAGCGGAAGGAAGCATCGTTTTGACGGTGTTGATCGCTTCAAGGCCGTCATGGACATTGCACAAGGCCGCCACGATTTGCATAAGGATTTGCAGCTTGGCCAGAACCAGTACGAGCCACAGAGCCAAGTCCATTTCTCAGGGAAAATCTTCGAAGGCGACTTTACATGTCTACCGCAGTTGAACCGCTGGTCGACGTTGGAAATGTGCAAATGAACCTGGATCATCTTTTCCACTTGGCTCCTCAAGGTCAACTGGGTGTGAACGTTACGCCCCGGACTGCCGCAGTTATCTGGGCCTAGTGATGTAGAATGCAGAAAATGGTTTTACAGATAGAAAACGCAAAACGATTCAGCGCAGACGTGAGCTGGCCAATAGAACATATCGACGCGTAGAACTGGATATGGTAAAGGTTAACTAACGTTCTTACTAGGCGATTAACGCCATGTCGAATATACGGTTATATATATATATATATATACGCATACATGGAAGTGCTTTAGAGGGTACATATTTCGATCGCTGCGTCATCAAGCAGTAGGTCACCCTGTACACCTCCAAAAGCAACTTGCCGCAGCAGGCGGTACGGCAAGGTGTAAGGTATTTCGGTAGTCAGCTCTGAAGGCTGGCTGCCCTACATTGGCCCATGCGAGGGCTGCGCCTGTTAACCTTGGGTTTCACCAAGGTCGATGACGAGGTCTCTCTTGGCTCTTCGGCTCCGCGGAGTCAGCAGCACTTTGGTGTTGTCTGCGGGGCTCCCTGCTGCCTGGGGTTCAGGCATAATGTGGCGCCTGCCATTGACTAGTCAACAAACGCTTGGTATTGGCGCTACTCGAGAGCTAATCTCCTAATTCTTTAGTGGTATGCCACCACATGACCAATTAATTTGTGATGAAATACACCTTAGGTGGTCTATTGAAGGCTAATAGAGCGACCTATGAGTAATTCCAATGAAAACGCTCTATTTTACCCGAATTCAACAAGATATTCATTAAGAGAGCTCATTCGCATAATTTAAAGGTCATCTTCATAATGTAATACGATTTTTCTTCAACTTCGGCATACTGCACATTTTGCTATAACCTATTTCGTTTCAACAAAGTTTTGAAGCCATTTGGCAACAACACTGCACGTTGAACGTACACTTGCATACGCTAAAGCGGTTACGAATGCTAGCGCAGAAGTATTCTCCTTATCTGTCAATTGCACGTTTACTGCAGCTATCTAAGCCAGTTACGTAACACAGGTCAGGTGTGTCACACACTTTCGATGCTCTTGAATGGCATTATTGATATGTTACGTGGTATACACATGTCATACGCTTACTGCCTTTTCGGAGATTATTGTAGAAGATCATGTTGCTACCCGCACCGTTGGTAGGTATCAGATTTGGTGCTATCTTTTTTGGATATAATGTGCATGATTACGGGCAAAGGCTATGGTTTTTTGTGCTGAACTACGCGAATTGACGAAGCCTTGAGCTCAACAACGGCAAATACGATCTTTTATAGATAGAGATTGCAATGGAGATTGATGTATAGCATGTCCTATGGATGTAGGGCTTTACACAGATGGAAGTGCAATGTTTGCGCGCTAACAACTAGTCTAAAGCATTTAGCCAATAAGAAATAACTATCGTCTATGTGCATTCCTGTAAGTTTGGCCGCTAATTGCAGGTTTTCAGATGACGTTAGATGCTGATGTTGCAATCGAGTCTTGTTCGTACTGGTGAAAAAGGGGGCAACAGTATGTAATTGGGGTATTTCATATTGCAAAGCAATGCTTCTTATAAGAACCTGTCGTATGAACCGTTTTATTTGACGTAGGAAAGAAACTACCGGTAACGAATAAACGGAACAACAGATAAATGAATCATCTTAATCGACCAGAAAAGCACGGCATGGAACGCTTCGACTGGCAGTGTTTACGAGGTGAGTGATAAATTATGCTCGCGTAGAAAGTACGCCGAAGTGGCATAATTTGGTGGATCCCTGCATGGCATCCAGAACACATTTGCTTAGAATGGAACTTTTCTTATAAGTATTCTTATCTTTTGTAATTTACTTTTGTTTTTACGTTATGGTTCCATTCTGGTTATTTCCTGCAAATATATATATATATATATATATATATATATATATATA
>MNPL01004108.1:0-17239 GCA_002081605.1 Tropilaelaps mercedesae | reverse complement strand
TATATATATATATATATATATATATATATATAAAAGCGTTTTGGCCTATAGAGAGAACAACAATGATTAATGATACTACCTGTAGGGTGTGACTTGAAGTCTATTCTTTCATTTATTAAGGGGTCTACGTTGGACGTCAACATCTAATTATGGACTTCAATATATGTAATCGTTAAATATGCGAAGGATTGATTACATTGATGAGTTTAGCAGATGACCAGCATGTTGTAGTTTGCTAGAATGCAAATTATTCAGAATAAAATGACACCCGTTTCGGCTGTGATGACATCGCAATCCGGAAATAAATGAATTGTAGTGGCAGAAAAGCGCAAATGACAACATGAGAAAAGCTGAACGAAGAAAATGTGCTTGAGCGGAACAAAATTGCAAAAATAACGACTAGGATACGACTGTGGTAAACTCTATCGAAAAATCACGTTACAGTACCCGCCTTGCGACGGTTTGGTTAACCAGTTCTACTTCCACCAGGTGTCTTCCAGAACACGGAGGTATGCAATTTTCTGCACTTGCAAACAACAAACTTTCTCCCCATATTACATCAGTAGCTATTGAAAAGGCACAAACCATAAAAATATTAACACTATTCACTCGTTCCATAGACCGTCCTCAGACGTACCAACAACCATGATACCCCAAGAAAGCGAATGCTTTGGTTCAAACGAAAACCTCAAGGTTTCCCCACAGAAATTATTAGCTTATGCTCTCATTCACTTAAGGTGGGCACCCAGCACACGATGCGTTAAAGACGCTATTTCGTGAGACATCCAAAATATTTCGCTAAACAGCTAATCCACCAGTAAGGAACCATAATTCCGTAAATGTAGTACGCCCTAATTAAAGGTTTCTTGCGTCCCGCGAATTTAGCCTATCTCAACCGGCCCCAACTAGCTACCCCTTCCTAGCACCGTAGCACCCCCAACACGGCTTCAACTTGCAGAGAATAAAAACATGCGTAATTGGCGGTTACTGTAATAGCCGATTCAGGCACATATAGATTGCCGTCAATTGGGTCTTTAATATCGAGAGATTTAAGACACGGCCATCCAAGCTCGGCTTATGTTGTCGTAAACATCCCGCTCACTATCCGTGACGTAACATGCCCGTCATTCGTGACCGCTTTCACTGGACGTCTTTTGACTTTTTGCCCTGTACGAAACTAACTCAATAGCAACACGGCTTTGCAAAAGTTTTTTTGCTAATGAATGTGCCAACGGATCTACGTACGACGGAGCCGTCTTTAGGAGCTGTTAAGCCGGTGGTCGCAATAATTGTATACGTCAGTCGGCCGCCGATAGTATGTATTATAGCTAAGTAGGGTCAAAACCTTACATATGGACTTGTTATACAATATTTGTTGGCGCTTTTTGAGGGTATGACGCTCACAACCCTGTCGAGTGCGTGGTTGTTAATCGATTCTGCCAATTTCAAGCGGAGGCGTAGAACTATAATAATCGTGTACTTTGATTGGGCCGATGAATTTTAATAGCACAAGAAAGAGGTTCTAAACTCAATAAGTTACATTGACTATCTTCTGTACTTGACGAAAAATTACCCTAAAAAAACTCTTCAATCCTGAAACGTTTTCATCGTAGAAGCAATAAAGTTCTCAAAAACAGTGGGTCGATATTCACGTAACGTCCTCCAATAAGTAACTTTATACTAGTGTGCTTTCATGTAATATCCGCATGTCTATAAATGCTAGCTCAAAACCGCAAAGCGTGCAAGCTCCGGTAAATCTATAATACACAGACGTAGATAAAGCGAATGGTTTAGGTTCACTTGAGAATTAAGGTCGCTACACGACCCGATGTATTTTAATGACGCCAATATGTCATTGAGGAAGAATTAATTCTGCCATTCCTGGACCCTTTTATTCTTTATAAGGCGACTACTATTCTATCTTCTATGCTAGATATGGATTGACTGATCATTAATTAACTGTCAGCTTGTTAATTCCAGTTTTGCCTTGTACCTAGTATCAGCTTTGCAGGCCTCTTGACTGTTGCAAAATAGTTTTTTTTTTGTTGCACTTCGAAATTAAATACTAGATTTTGTGTTTAAATAACCATTCTGCGTTAGTCGTTACAATATTTGTACCTTTATTATTGTCGTATGTTATATATAAGCAAACAAATAGGTCCTCTCCCTTTTTTCCTATATATATGTACATCGAGGGACGTGAACTACAAAGTTTCGTTAAAAATCTCAACTATATACCGGCAGGCGCAGATCGAAAAGTGGCGAATTCGAGGATGAGGTTCTACGAAGGAGAAAGGCAAATCCGCCCATAACGGTGTCAGGAGTTCAGGAGTATGGTAAGGTGAAGACGTGAGTGTTGCAGGATGATTGGAATAATAAAAAGAACCATAAATAAACCTCCTACCGTCTCCTTTTACCGTTCCGTGCTTCGTTCCATACCAACCAGCTGTCGATACCGTAAACTTTAAAGCGTCAAATTGAAGCGAATGGAACGAAGCTTGGAACTCCCATACAAGCGGTGTAAGCCAATGAATACAGGAACATGCGCAGACGTTCAGAAAAGAGAAAAACGCAAAAGAGCAGAGAGAAAGCTTATGGTGGTTGAAAAGTGAACGACATAAGAGAATATGCTTGTTCTGAAGCCAATTAGATGAAGCATGTTTAAAATTAAGTCATCGATACAGAAACATATATATTTACATTCTGGGTAAATTGCGCTGGTGGATACACAGGACATATAACAGATTTGTAATTGGACGAATGCCTAGAAGTATGACTTATATGGTTTATTAGAAGGCTGGTTGCAATGCCGTCCTACTGCAAGCGATGTTACTATTACAAACTTTTCTGATCTCCGGATTGAAGGGATCGTGGGCTCGTGCCGATTTACATCGGTCCAAAGTATATTGATTTATACTCTGTGCGTGGAATTAAGTATGTCGATTGTTTAATAACAAGATTGTATACTATTTTAATTACCACGAAATAGAAATTTCATTATACGAGCGCGAATTGACAATATTGAAGAAATATTTTTAAGTAGCCTATTTTTTTTTTTTTAGTAGCCTATCTAGTATATCGTAAATGTGAGACCATCATTAAAAGTTTTTAGCCACGTATTTATTGGCTTTAATTTTCATGCGAAAATAAGCGCATTTGATTCACATCACTATTGTAAATGAGCAAACAAAAATGTTCTATCAACTTTTATCGTATCGCGTTTAAGCCGCAATCTCATTTCGTATTTAACAAATTTTCCTATGAAACTTTTTTTAGTAAGGTATCTGTACAATAAGCCTGGTTAACGTTAATACGTCCTGAACGAACCGGTTACCGGTCATTCTGAGTATGTTTTCGTGACGCTGTTAAAGTGTAAAGCTTGCTGCCGGATATTGGGGATCGTCTATTCGAGGGAAGTGTGCTCTACTCGCAGTAGTTGTATATAAAACTCCATGAACTGTAAAGGGTTTGAAAGCTTAGCTCCCAGATGGTACTAGCCAAGTTTCTTGCTATCCTATAAACTGATGAAGACATGGTCGCGACAGGACATAAGGAACTCTTACGGTGGTTGTATGCCGATAGGAAAGGTCACGTCGCCCAAAGACACTGATACCACACCGATGGGACGAAGGGTTTGCTCTCCTAGTGTATGAATAATGTATGGCTATGCTCTGGTGGCACTTGGCTATGTTTATTTTTTTAGATGTGTGAATACTCTGAGGTGACATCTGAGTTTATTTAATTACCCCTATCGTTTCGAGTGCAGGAATATATTTAAATGAAAAGAGTATCCGAAAACTCTCGGAAAAGGTCAATGCTCTTTACCAAGCTAGACTAGATTTTGTATGGCCTAGTTCTTTGGTCTAGGAGCTTAATACACTGTTTTATACTGTAATAATGTCTTATAGTCGATGCTAAAGGTAGAAAAATGCTAAAAAAAAGCCTAAATAATTTTTTCCGGAAAATAGAACACTGTAATATTCCTATTTTTTGCGTTTTTGCCAATTTCTTATTCATGGTTGTTTTCTCTCTATGTGCTTGTTTCTTTTGACACATTTCTGTTGATATTGGCTCCTGTACAGATAACTCTGAAACTTCTTTGTGGGCTACACATTTTACATATAAACACGGAGAGTTTCTTTTATTTATAAAAACGAACTTTGTTGTAAACTAGTGTGAACTATAGCTGAGTTGTTCTTACCAAATATACTTTATTTTAGATTGCTATATGGATTTCGTTTTATTTTTTGTTAAAACATGGTACGAGGTAAGATTAATAGTGGTTCAACAAGCGGGAGGTAAACATAGAAATTTACATCTCATTTCGAGAAAAATGCGAAAAATCTCACTGGGAGCAAAAGCCTATCGGTAGAAAAAAGCCCGTGGAAACTCGAGACTTTCAAAGGCAGACGTTTGAGATAGCGCTCGCAACCTTGCTACGCTGATTAAAGGAGGAAGCTTTAGAATCGGAAAAAGAATTGCTAGGAGCAGGTGTTTGAAAGGGGAGGTGGGATTGCATCTTCTTTTGTCTGACGTTCGGTTCCAGCTATAACTCGTATGTCCATTTGTAATAAATTGATTTTCCTGCCTTGTGGAAAAAGTTTCTCCTTTATTCCTCCGTTTTGTCCATTGGTAGGAACAGCGAAAAGAAGCGATGGGCTAAAGGAAGGAGGTGAGAGACGGAGTTGTGGTTTTACGCGGCGTTTCGCGCCCACACGGTGGCAAACCTCGAAACTGCCGACCTGCTCATATGCGCATCACACACTAGTTTCATTATATGAACAACCAGTGGAATGCAAGATAGGTACCAAGCTTAATCAAGGCAGCCTTCAGCTAACGAAGATTAGCTGCAGCTTAACTGCAGCTTGGAAAATACAGGACCTTTTTTAGAAAAGAAAACGAAGTAGCATGGCGCGAATACATGGAGAGATGCTAACGTTGTTGATCTACAACATTTAGGGTGCTCGTTTTACGAAGTAATACGAAAAAGCGGTACAGTGGACGTTAAGTGTTGGTTGATGGTCAGCCCCAAAAATATTTTTTTGACCTGCAACAAACAAGCATGATATTCAGAAATAGTAAATTGTGCTTATGGGCCATCAGTACAGTTGAAATTAGCACAAAGTGTCAATTCGGGAGGACGCAATTCCGACGTTACCGTATTAACAGAGCATTCTACTTGACAGCACATGTTTTAGAATATGTGCGAGAGATAAAATGGGAAGTTTATGCTACTTATGAATGACACAGCGAAATATGATAAGTTAAGGTTATTGTGAATAACATATTAAAGTTATGATACGTGTTTGGCATGGGAACAGGAGAGGGACGAATGCACGTAGCGGAAGAAATGTTTGAATAATAGGAACATGGTATATTTTTTAGAATATTTTTCGTAGTTGATAATAGTGTAGCTGGCCCTCTATCTATACCATGAAAATAGTATGCGCCGTGAGTTGGATGCGCAAGGTAACCACATAGTTTAAATTATCAGACACGAGTAGTAGAATTTTAATCCAGTGTTAATCCACAAGGCTAGACGGGATAGCCCAACTATGTTGTTTTATAAAATTTCGTACATAACTGACCGACGTTCAGGTCGACGACGTTCGACGACAATCAGCTTGCCTAATTGCGGTCGAAACCAATCCAGATTTTTCAAGAAAAATAGGATCCAATAGTTTTTTGGGCCGGAAAATATCATGAGTTTATCGATCACTTTGCATACAACATAAATCAGAATTATAAACTCAGCTTTACTGTCGAAAATAGCACCATCTTTATTAGACCTTGAACCATAGCAAAAATAATTTTTGTTAAAAATAGGGAAGTAGGCTCTGTTATTTTTTAAAATAGTGAACGACGATTTGGAAGGATTATGTTGGAAATGAAAGGGTCTCTTTAAATGTTTATTCTTGACAATCTTGAAATATGAAAGCATCATATGGTCATAACACTGTTAGATGATGAAACCCTTTTTTTCCTTGTTTGACTTTGAGTATAATAAGGTGATCAGTATATCACATATTTCAAGCGAACCGCTAGATGGTGCTCTTTTTTTTCTAGACCACTCGGAGAATACCGGAAACAAGAAGATCTGCAGCAATCCACTTGTTGACTCTTTATCCGGTTTCCATATCTGAGACTCCTCTTCCGCTGCGGCTGTCTGTGACGAGTGTGCGGGCCCCTTATTTTTTCGCTTCTCACTTTGCCAAATTCTCAAGGGTCGGCGAACCGAACGATAACACAGTCTTCGATAGGCTCTCGACAGCGGAGATCGACAAAACCCTATTGAACAGAATTCGAGTGCTGCCGTCTCGGGATTGAGTTTGTCGCTGAAACACGGCAATATAAGTGGGGCAATTTCGAAGACAAGCTCTAAACGAGAACATACATATGATTTGCAAAGTAGAAGAAATAAAGAAACTTTCATGTAGCAACTCACTTCTTGACAGCCTTTCCATCTTTTGAACATATAAAGGCTTATGGTTTGCTTAATTGTAATACTTAATAATATCTCCACTTCTTATTATGTCGGAAGAAGTTTGGGGCCATATTCAAGTGAGTCATTCTTTAGGCCAAAGGAGGCGCTAATTTTTATCATGACACAGCGTTATTTGCTAGGGCAAAATATTTCGTTGGATTTGTGTATTTTATTTGTGTAATTTATACACTGTGAATGTAGTTCATTGAAACGGTGTCTCGGGTTAGGAGATGATTTGCTGATTTTTAATTAAAAAGCGCAAAAAATATATTGATATGCCAATCCTCTAGTAAGACGGATGATTATCTCATCAAGGAATAGGGTTCATTGTGCGAATCTAACCACAACCTTTGTGACAGCGCCTACACCCGTTGAAAAGATGACTAGGAAGTAAGGCCGTGCCAGACCGGAAGTTGATTGTCCTCGAAGTCCAAGTTCATTTCCGGATAATTATGCTCGCGCAAAACCTCATATCGACGCACGCCTGGCAAATGGTTTCATTTAAAGTTAAACATAGTTTCTTTGGTTTATTTTTATAACTACTGCGAAACTTAACGTCACTAAATCTTATGACCATGACATTGGTCAAAAAAATAGACACCGTTACAGAAATCATAATTACAAATATTTCCATAGCGCGAACTTGTCATTTGGCATATTTTCTGATTTAAGCATGATAAACGGAAAGCAGGTTAAAGAACAGTGGTCTGAATTATCCCCTATTGTGCTCAAACAAAAATTCGCATACGCTTATTTTTTAGGATAAAAATTTGGAAAAACTGCTTTTATTCACGATGTTTACAAATAAAATATACTAGGACACATGAAGCACATACTGTATTTCCTATGCGTCCTGTGTATTTGGAAGCAAAGGAGAGCTTTTCTGTAGGCTGTAGTGCTTCATAAGCGTGAAGACAATGAATACAACATATTTTTCAAATACTAAGCAGAGTTACCTCTATACGAACAATCGGTGTACTCCATAGATCTAAGAAACGAGCGTAGCCCTGCCTGGAATATCGCGTCGCCCTTGCAAAAACCAGAGCAGAGCGATCTGATTTGAGCTTGAAGGCCGAAACGAAGGCTCATGAATAAATCGGGAAGACGAAGGAGCACTAAGGACCTATATGGCGCTCCTGTCCGCTATGTAGGATCTGGTGTTGGAAAGGGAAATACATGGGAACGCTTGCTGTTCCAGGCTGCAGCTGCCTAGAAGCACTAAAATGGTGATCTTCATGAGACAGAGTAGAAAATTGGAGTGCAAGATGTCTTCGCTACATTCGATGCATAACGCAGTTTTTGAAAGTCGAGTCAGCGCAAGCAGGTAAGGCGTTTTCTGACGACGGAAAAAGATGTGACCTTGCCTGCGTGACATATCTCATTTTTATCTGATGAACAAGTACAGCCACGCATATTCGATCCTAGGAAGTTGTATGTCCAACAGGGTATACATATGCCTATTTTTTATAGTGATTCCCTTTCCTTCAAAATCCTCTATACTCCAGGCTGAGACTTTCAAAGACGGTTGGTTATTTATTGTTTTGCCAATTTCTTACGGGTTTGTGCTCAAGCCTGTCAAGCTAGGTGATACGTTCCTAGGGTTAAGTCTACCTCTCCAATTCAATATTACAATTTCAATTGCCTTTAAGCGAATCTTTCCTTCAACTATAGAATCTACGTGTTGTAGAAGTCCTCTCGTAGAATTCAATTACTTTTCAGATGCTAGACCTCTTTATCGCAGTCCAATTTCTCCCATAAGAAGTAATTTATAATGCATTTTTCCTTAAACCTACAATTGAGTACGCACAAAAACGTACCATTAAGTGTGCCCAATGGATCGTCTATTTTCAAATTTGTTCATTCTGGTATTATCTAGTTCGGCGCTATCGTTGCATACGGTCAGGCCCAATGACGGGCCATAATATCCGCAATCCGTGCAAAAGACATTCATATGCCACCTGTATCTTTTGGTTGACCTGTTCAGCGGTCACTTCAACCGGAAGGAAAGCAGGGCTCATTCTCCATAGTGGCATGGTGTGCAAGATAAGATGGCTCTATAACTCCATCCTTCCTTCTTCCAATCAAATGACATACAGTTCCGTATCCCTGTCTTTATCTCCGACCATGCTCTACATCTAACATCGTGCCTAGCCATGAGCTTCGGATTGCTCCTTTCCTTGGCCCGACTTTCGAACTGCTCCATCTTGCCCTCCCTTACCTTTAAACGAAAGATTTTAATATTCCATTCCATGAGTTTTCTTCATATTGTTGACACCGCATGGCTCTCAAACGCTTCACCCAGGCTCCTCTAGGCTTGTTGAAAAATGAAAGTCCTTTTTTCTTAGGATCTTTGCTCCCACTATCAAACACCCGTTTTGAGCTGATCAGATTACCGACAGGAAGTAAAGTATTGAGAAATGGGATGGTGTATTGGCATAAAATAGCGAGCGCGGCTTCGTTAAAGTGTTTCTAAATTTCATTTAAGAGGGCAGTTAATCAGTTTAGCCGTAACGCAAAGTTTCTACTTGCAAAAGAGAACACGCTTTTTCAATTAGGTTCTAGTTTTTTTTTGCCAGCCTATACACTGTGCAGCAGTTAGTGCGCAATAAACTACGGAATCTCTACTTCGGTCAGTGATTTTGTACCGCAGTTTTCATTACGCTGTCGAATAAAAAAATCTCCATTAACATGTTCGTAGCGCTCATAGATAGATAATTGTAGTTTCGCAACAAGGCTACAACAATGGTCGCTTAAGATAAAAGAATGCATTAGCCCATTATTTTTATTTTTTGGCAGTGCTTTAATGTTCAATGAATGTCAGTGCAAACTGATTATACAAAACCTCTTGACAAGAACTGACCAAGTATAGAAAATCAGCTCGGATAGTTAACCACTGCCTTTGTTTATCGAAAGGCGCAGTACGTACGTGCAGTATCGTACAGTACGAAAAAATAGTCGATGAAAAACTGATGTTTGGGCATACGAATGTATACACCACTAGATACTTGCATCAACGTGCATATTTGATGCAGCATTTACAAGCCATTGTATAGCGATCTCAACGCAACGATGCATTCGTACGAAAATAATGCATGACAGCCTCTTTGTTCTGACTCAGAAAGACAGTGTAAAGAGGTACGTTGTTCAACTTGTCTGAAGGTTGGCTTTACATATACACGCACCACAATTAAATGCTAGTATTTCAGGTAGGGTCAATTATATATGAACTTTTAGGGCACGTGACGAATAAGCATGTTCAGATTAGTACGTCTTCCAAATTGCTAGTGCTTCGCCATTGCTTTGCGTTTGTCCCTGCCGCAACAGTCGCCTTTGTGGCCAGTTGGTGCCTCTTCGCGTTAGTTGTATATCTAATCGAGTAAACCCGTGTATCTACGTCTAGCGTCTATCGGCTAGAAGCTCTTTTCGGCAAAGGAGAAAAGTACAACATACTGGGAAAAATACAAGACTCACGCTAGAAGGAAAGAGACCAAAGAATTGTTGGCGTTTTTGTGGGTCCTTTAGCACTGCTATTTCCTGCTTACCCGTTTTCCGCGGCCGCCCTTAAAGCGCGCTTTATTCCCATAGAGTTTTTCCTCACCGACATTTTCCAGTGGCCGCTTCGCTGGTGGCCGGCAAGACCCGACATCGTCATTACCACTTTGCCTCTCATATGGAAGGCGAGATAAGTGGTAATAGAAATCACGCCTGTAGCTGAAAATGTCTTATTCTGTATGCGCTTAATCGATATTTAGAATTCGTGCGCGGAAAACTTACTGGCACTGTGTAGGCTCAGAAATTGAACATATCGCGACAAATCATGAATCTCGTAGTTCGCTTCCAGCTGATCAACCGTTTCTGAATTACTGACAATGTTTGAATAACTAGTCATGCATACATTCGTGTTA
This sequence comes from Tropilaelaps mercedesae, assembly GCA_002081605.1. Taxonomy (NCBI): domain Eukaryota; kingdom Metazoa; phylum Arthropoda; class Arachnida; order Mesostigmata; family Laelapidae; genus Tropilaelaps; species Tropilaelaps mercedesae. The sequence goes on along the minus strand of MNPL01004108.1, from coordinate 6,850 downwards.
CCGATTCTACATTTAATTCGATAAAAATTTCCAAATACCATACGTAGTTCTCCGGCTTTACATTAATCTCATGTAACATACATGGAAATATAAATTGAAATATAGAAAGTTCAAAAAAAGTTCTGCTCTATGGAATTTGGTTCCTTATATTCTGCTGCAAAAATGTAAGTGATTCTATTATGCGGTTAAACACCTTGGTGGTCTTTTAAATAATGAAGGACAGGTCATGTAGCTTTTTACGGTTACGTGGCTCTGGGAAATCTCAGCAGTTCGCCAAATAGTAGATCTACGAATATTCTGAATGTCTATAGTTCGTTGGTGAGCATCTTGCTGCTCATATTGAGGCATTACTTATTCTAGTCGCAAATAGGTCCACACAGCTCTTAAATATTGAAGCGATTAGATTACACTTACACTTTATTGCTCAAAGTTGGTTTTTCATTCGAAATAAATTCGAAAAAAGGTCTTAGCGGTCTAAAGGGGGACGGAAAGAGCCATTTTGCGCAGTGTTTGTGCATTCCTTCCATCTAGTTAAATTTAGAATAATTCAATATTTTTTGAAACTACGGCGTTTTCTTGGAGATATAATGCCACGCTGCACCTAAACAGCGATCGTAACACTTGGGAGAATTTTTGAACAAAACTGCAAGAAACATAGGGTATAGCAAACGTATTGGAGAATGCGTATCGCGGCTTCTGGCGACCCGAAAGATGTTCGTCCGACGAATCGAACGTCACATGGCTACCACATGGCAATTACAAATACGAGTTTGGGCGGTTTTCCACTAATTCACTGTGGATGTATTAATCAGTCTGTTAACACCGTAATAGTAATTCATAAAATCTAACAACAATTGTCTATGGAACGATTTGTCAACAAGATCACCTTCATGTGCAATTACTGCGGACTCTGCTGTCTCGGTTAGCAGGGTAGGCAGAGCCCGAAAGAATAGTGAATACCATCGGATGGGTGGGCAATACTATGAGACGAAGAAAGTTTTACAATTACTAATACAAACATACCTATCATTACTCAGCAGGAACGACATGAACGCCCACGGATCTGTGCTGACGTAGCTTAACTTTTCCCTGCGTCATTCAGCCGAGCTATGGAAATGGAACGGTTAATGATCGTTCAAACTTGAAAGGAAAGGACTGAGCTGGCCGGATCCATTTAGAAATACGAAAGGCTCGCCTTGGGTGAACTAAAGGGAGTTAGGCTGAAGCCGGCAAAGATACGAGGCCAAAGGAACAGCCGAGTAGAAAGGAAAAGTTGCACAATGGAATTCAGCACATGCGCTCTGGCCACACTCACATCACCAGCCACAAATCGTCGTAGTGGTTCTGGGAAAGTAGAAGACAGACAGAGAGTTAGAGAGGGGGAGGTAAAAACACTCCGAACAACAAGCGAAGTAAGTTCTGCAAACAATGGAGATAAATAAATGGCTTGAACAGAAATGTCTCTGAATGGTGATAAGGCTGTAACGACACGTCTAATGGTGTTAAACTTTAGTCTATCCTGCCGGCAACTGACTTTTCTTCGAACTAGGGTAGCTTGATGTCAATACTATAATGATACAAGTCCAAAACCGTACGCTCTGTACACGAAAGACCTGCGCCAATGTTGGTCCATCGTCAACAGTGGCTAAGGATGTGTGGGTACTAGAAATTACAGTTAAACCTTAGAAATTATTATATTTGTTTACGCGATGGTCGACAATTTGAGCAGGGTAATTCAGATTAAATTTGAGTGCTCGCTTAGATTTATACGCGGCCAGATAACTGATACAGCGCGTAGGATTAAGGAGGTACTCTGAATGTCATATGCAGCCGTGCAATAGTCTGCTCGGATCAGATTTTTCGAAAAATGTTTACTCTTGCATTCATGAACATACGCTTTCACGATAAGGTTGTAAGGCGAGTCGCTCATTAAGGCGGGTCTTGCCTTAACTTTTGCGGAAATAGCGGAAATAAATTCCAGCGAGCGAAGAAATCAGATTGCATTGATGGGATTTATGTGTCCTCTAATTAATAGCTGTAAGTTTAATTACTGTAGATGATCGATTTAGGAAAACAAGTGCCACTATGTCGTCAAGCTTAAGTTAAATACGCCCGAGTCTATAACCGCGATGCTCTGAGTAACCAACTCTTTTGAGTCTAACATCTTTGATATCATCCGGAAATCCAAAACATAGTGTAATGTTTAAGCTCGAAAAAAGTCTTTAGGGACTTTCAAAGACAGCGGAGTCCGATACAAAAAGTCTCAATTTACCAATTAGAAGATATATATATATATATATATATATATGTGTGCAGAATAGGTTATTATTATTTTGTTCTACAAGAAATTTAATTCATGATTAGCAAGGCTTGGAATCAATAAATATGGATTCCCACAAGAACTTTTTTTACGACTAAAGGAGCACGTTGTCTAAACGTATTCCAGATAGGCGACCAGCTGTACTCGTACATGAATCAAGGAAAACGTTTCCGATTTCCCGTAAAACCGCTTTCGCTTTTCTTGAAATTTGAATATGAATAGTGGCTTTCGTAGTAATAAATACTTTCGACATTTGCTACGAAGTTCCTGACCGATATTACAACCACTTACCTCTAGCCAATGAAAAACGCAAAAATCAACAAATGAAAACTATAGTAATATGCACAGTCATTTTTGCAGGAGCTTGAAATTTCGATTTGACTGAACTTTAAGCCCTTGCGTGCACTGAAATTAAATTGACACAAGTTGCATTAACCCATGGCAGACTGCTTCTTATTAATTATTCTATAAATATTCAGAATACTGCAGTAGGTGAAAAAGGCAGACAAAAATATTAGTGCAGCTCGGACATAACTAGGAAAATTATTACGAATAGCACTGTGATTGTCAAAAGGACGCCGCAAAAAGAAATTATAAAAACATACCGTAGTACCAATCCTAAAATATGAATTTTTCCGCCCTAACACGGCACACATGATGTCATATGCCGCTACCCTCACGATATATAATTAATTTAAGTAAGTACGCCAAAGGGCACAAAATAAGTTATTACGCCGGGAACCTTAAAGTTAGATCCCACCGAAGTTTCAAACTTTGCATTTAATCTGCATGAACTTTGTACATACTATTATAATTGTCATTTGTCTGTCTATTTTGCTTTGACTAAAGACAAGTAGTTCTAATATTGTCCACAGAATTCGCAACAGATGTCGAAAGTATTTATTATCACGAAGACCGCTATTTTTCCTTAAATCTCTACAAAAGCAAAAGCAGTTTTACGGGAAATTAAGAAGCCTTTTTTTGCTTTTTGCAGGAATCTGGCTAGTGTTACCAACTGGATACGTAAAAGACGTTCAAACGACGTGCTCGTTTAGGAAAATACTTTTGTGACAATCCATCCTTATGGATTCGGAATGAAAAATAAAATCAGGACTTATTCTACACATCATATTCTCTTGCGCATTGTATTCATACACAGGCTGTAACAATATCACCATAATTGTTCCTACATCGTGCATCATTGACCTTGTTCGATATTCTATCTTGAAAGAAGATCAATACGCCTATATACGACATAAATTTATTTCTCCATGTTACCTGACATAGGCCAGGGCAGAATAAACCTCTCTACGAGGGAAGAATAAACCTCTCTACTAAGCGTGGCTACGTTATAACTCACTTTATACCTTTTCATCCGTTTCTTTGGAAGCTCTCTAGTCAAAGGTGGCGCAGATAATATATGCTTCCTTAACGTCCATCTCGTGTCACGCTGCCTAATCGTCTTTGCGTAGTTCTGTGTGCTTTGACCTGCCCACCTTCTAGCTAAGTTGGCCATTACGGACCCCATCGGCTCTGCTCTTCACATGAAAGGAGCGACCGATGGCACTCCGCCTGCATAGCGTAATGTGGCGTGATGATGTGGACAAGGACCACTGAGGTTTTTGTGTCCTGTCTCGCTGCTTCTGGCGCAGATCCGCTGCCGCTTGTACTGGGAGGATCATTAGGCCTAATGAGGTTCGCTGAAGGCGGCAAGCGGAAATTGTTGAGGTTCTTTGCCCAGAGAGTAAGCGACAGTGGTCAACTGCATTAGGGTGGCAAAGTATAAGGCCTACACATGTACGTATATACATTTTTAAAACTTTATTAATCAATAATATGTAAGAGAAATGTTTTTCTCTAATAGGGGTAAGAAAAACCCGAACGTTAGCTACAGGTTTTGCAATGCTTAAATATATTTAGAAGTCTAAATACTGTTAAGAGACATGAAATACTTTCTGAAATACCAAGGAACATTTTTCCAAGCCCAGTATTCTAAATTTCTTCATTTTGTGCTAGAAACAGGCTAACCTTCAGAAGATTAAAGAACATTTCCTTCCCTTTTGAATTTAGGGGAATTGCACGTAGACAATTATTTCTTGTTTATGTGAAGAGAAGAGATGGAGTAGATCTCCATATTCTAGAGAGAATAGAATAGATGTGAGGAGGCGCTCGGAGAAAAAGCACAAAGTTTCGGACTTTGGAATATGTGATGCCCGATATTCCAAGGTCTCAAAATGTACAATGATAAGCCCCGAGGGCTTTATAACAAGATCAGAGATGGACGTTCGAAAAAAGTTTTACCGTACTTTGACACGAATGAGCTCTATCAGGTCGTCTGATGAATGAGCCACGTGCAAACACAGTCATTTCAGCAGGACCCCCAGAAACCAAATCGCATAACATTTCTAAAAAAGCAAGTTAAATTGCTTACCTTTGTGTAGTCATTATGCAGCTGTGTAATTATATCGGATCACAAAAACAGTTAAGTAAAAAAAGATCGTTGAACAAACCCCCTTGATGCTGGAACCAAACCTGCGTCTGTTTAGCCCCATCACCACTATCGATCATCGTGTTTATTGCACAAATAGAGCAGACATGCTGTGTGAACCGGGCATGCTAATACGAAGCGCAAATCCTTATATTTTCGTTCCATTTTCCTTCCAGTTCCGTCCCTTCTTGAGTGTGCAGACAAGCCCATGGATTTTCGAAAAGCTTTCGGCGGGTTCGTTGCTGTCTTTGATCCGCCGTACGCATCGGTCGTCGTTCGAGTGTTGAAGACATTCGAATCCATACCCACCCGGTGATCCCACTTGGACGGCTTCTATTCCACTAGCGGGAGCGGACGAACCTTGAAGAGACGAAGCGGAACAGAGGACAGATCTATTCGACGATGCGCGCGCTTGAGTCAAACATCCGACTTCTAGTACGTCTGTTCTTACTATTGCGACTGCGGAGGAACAACAATACAGCCTATTTTTGGTAGACAGCACCCGGAAGAAAACGGCACCGGCGGCAAGACTGACTCTGGGACAAACCAACAAAACGGCATGAGCAGTGGTATTGTCGTACAGTAGTGGGAACGAAAGAAATAGATATTCAAGCGAAGAAAGCAATACCATTACGAGCAGTATCATCGACCTCGGAGTTAGAGTCCTGGAGTCGGAAAACGCTGAACGAACTTATTATGCAAACGAGGCCTTGGTGTATCCCGTACTTGGTTGGCATCCAGCAGGGGACACTCTAGTGCGGGCTAGTTTAATATGAGTATCAAGGTTTTACGATATCGGAAGAATAACAACAAACGGAAGGAAAAACGACGATAGAAATAAAGCAGAAAACAAAATAAATGTTGACCAAGCAGAGGCGGCACACGAAGCACATATCGCATATTACGTAGAATCTGTCGATACTTAAATACTGTGTAGATATCAATACCCAAGAACGTAGCTGTTTTAAGCAAAATAGACATAGCTTTACATTTTACATTTTTTTCCCGTTTGTATTTAGCTGGGGCCCTTTCCACAAATAAATGAAGCTTTCCATTTTGATAAACATTTCTGTAATCTCCATATAGTCTCGTCTGTCTTCGAAACAGATATCCCTTTATAATCTTAGACAAAAGTCTTATCAGATCGTTCAAATCAAGCCTGCGACACGTATTTTTATACACATTTTTGGCAACAGTAATTATCTCCTCAAAAGCGGACCACTTTAAAGTCAGCTTTCCTTCATGAACCATAGATAGTTCAAATCAATAGACATTAAACAGCATTTTTAAAATGAAAAGAATTTATTTAAGCGTCTGCTTGAAATTGTATGTGCTCTAATAACAAAAAGCGACTCCTGTATACCAATACCTTTCAGCAAATGAGGCAGTGAATTAATGGTCTTTAATACACTTTTGATGTAAATAGATTTCTTTATCCGGTATAGCTTATTAGAACGGCTCTTATGCTGTGCTATTTCAAGCCCCCTGACGGTGAGAAGAAATTATTTTTAAGCTATCTTCAGAAACGTGTCTGCCAAACGATTTCACGCCAAGTTTAGTTCAGCTCTTTCGTTCAACAGAAAGAAAAAACAAAAGGTGAAGCTTCATTCTGACTGAGTCCGTAAAGATAGCTCACTTTCAGAGACCGCGGTCCACGCTGATGACGGTTTAACGCATCCACGGCCAGTTGTCTGGTTGTTGCCCAGCAAAAGTTTACTTTATGCGCACAAATCTCTTCAGGGCTAAGGTTTTAAGCCAATAACTGTATTTCAGATTCGATGCTCGCAATGACAAGCTGTGGCAAGTATGCATATTGAGGTTGTCGTATGTTGGCTCCACACGGTTGCACGAAATTCGTGAGTCGAGGAACGCGATAATCAGGTCTATAGTAAGGGAGTAGAATTTTAAGCCTCGTTAATTCTCGCGATTCGAAAACGGTGATAGGTAGTTACTGCATGGCATGGTATATAGGATCGTAAGATAATCCCTAATGACTCTATACATACAGTATATATATATATATATATATATATATATATATA
>MNPL01004107.1:0-13990 GCA_002081605.1 Tropilaelaps mercedesae | reverse complement strand
TATATATATATATATATATATATATATATATATACTCGCACTACTCTCTGCAAAAATGCTTGTGTCGTTCAATGTTAAATACTTGAATTAACTGATGTACTCTATCATCCTACAATATTGATAGATAATATGGAAATTAACCCAAACCTTTTGGTATAGGAATGTGTTTGCTAATTCTGGCGTGTTACTCTCATAATACCTCCACCAAATGGGTTGTCCTTGGGCCATTGCACGATCTTTACGTATTCGACGCAATGCTCTGGCAACCGGGGTGTCTGTGCTAATGTACACATTGGAAATTTGTCTTGAGGTGGGTAGTAATCGAGGGTACACTCCACGCACGCAGTAAGCCCTGGGGCAATAACTCTACAAGATAGATAACAACATAATTAAGAATTTAGGGAATACTAGAACTAACTGAACACTCATTCATCTGTTTAATAACCTATATTTTTGAAGCTGACCATCAGCCAACATTTAACGTCCACGGTAGCAGTTTTTGCATTACTTCGTAAGGCGGACCCCATATAAACGTAAATAAGCACCGGCGGGAATCGAACCCGTGCACCTACGTGTCTCCTCGAGTCGCAAGGCGCATACGAATGCACCAAGCCGCCGAGCTCGCTGTTTAATAACCTGCGGTGTGCGGATAGCGTGCGTAACAAGCTTCATCTGCTTTAAAAATATAGTTCGTATAGTTTGATTAATAATAGCTCAGTTGTATTTCTGTTTCAACTACACTAAATAAATGACTGTCTTGAGCCCGCTGGTGAAATTTTTAAATAAATCGTTTTTTTCTTTTTTTAAGTGAATTTATTTTTTCGAAATATGTGAATTTCACATTTTCTTGAAGTTAAATTTTATATGTTCAATTAAACCCACCTAGCATTTCCTTTAAACCCTTCGGTTCCACCATCGACTAGGGGGTGCACGGTTTCTTGTTTCAGTTCGCCGTCATCACCATACTCGAGCATTGAGCATAGAAGTCGATTAATCCATCTAAAATGCAAAACAGAGAAAATTAGTAACTGAATGAAGTGCGATAAATCGTTGAACGCTGAAAACATTAAACCACGGCACGTTCAGTTTGAATTTCGCATGGCATAGACCGAAGCAGTCTTTGAAATGATGGGTTTATTAATGATTACGTCATCTGCTACACAGGGCGCCATAGAACTTGAAAAAGAATACAATTATGAAAGGCACTGTACCCATTTTTAACCCATTGTAAGTGGACAATACTTAAATTTAGAATGCCGAATACATTATTCTACAGTGAAAACTACAGCGCAAACTTCTCTTTGTATTTTCGAAAGAAACGCATCAAAAACGTACTGAAATATCTTAATTAAAACCTACCTAGATTAGGTTAACGTGCTTCTTTTTATAAGAAGCATCTAGCTATTATGGAGGTTTTATTCTAGAAATGGATAACTCCTGATTGATCTTTTTATATAAAACAGGTGAACTTTTCGTATACCCTTTATACGATTTAATGTAGCTTTACCGTCGAGGCGCGATCGCGTCGAGACCGCAAACAACGATGCTGAACTGCTGGTAGAACTCAATTTCCATATTTTCAATCCTATCGAAATGCGGTGTGACTTTGACGCCAGGCACACGCTCATTAATAAACCTTGCAGCTACCTAAAAGATGCAAATCTTATTATTAAAACATAAGTTATGCCTCGATGATAATAAGTTAAGTTCTTAACGAAGAGTAGCCTCTGGAATTAGTTTACACGTTATTGGATATTCCTATTGTAACTTGAAATGGATGCTTTCTAATTTGAAAGCCTTTGACAATTGCGTCCGTACCAATTTTCTAAGTCGCATCAAATAGGCTATAACTAAAAGATACTTTTTTAAGATATAATTTATGTGATTTTGCCACTTTATATTCTCGTAGAGCAAAAAATTTAGACATTAAACTGTATCGTTCAATTAGGGGCGTACCCTAACATATTCGTTCTCCAATTTTAAGTAACCAATTTCCTCTGAAAGTGGCGAAAGAATATCACAGTAGTTTCGGAAAAGTTTACAGCAAGGCTGAAACGATAAATAACTGTGATGGATTCGAAACCCTTCTGTTTCTTATTGCTAAGCGACATTGAAAGGCCAGGCAACAAAACCGTATCATCGCAACGGCGCGCTCGACAACCGTCTTTATTTAAACTATAACTCGTTAAGAAATAATCTAACGGACCGTGAAACAGAATTAATAAATTTATTTCTTTTAAGCGCCTTTTTGTGGGCATAAAGATGATAGGAATAAGTAACACCCCTAAAACAGAAAAATTATACAAATTTTAACTTACTAATTTTTTAGCAACATTATCGCTTTGTAACGAAATATAAATGTTTAGTCATAGTAAAAAGCAAATGGTTGACTCAATTCGGCTTTCGAATGACCAAATGTTTAGTCATAGTAAAAAGCAAATGGTTGACTCACTTCGGCTTTTGAATGACCAATATCTTTTTCGCGGAAGAGAAACTGCCGGTTTAGGTTAGACAGTTCAATTGTGTCCATATCGATCACGTGAATATTTATGAAACCCATCATTGCCTGTTACGAAAAGGGTTAGAAAAAACGTCATTTAAAAGTCTTTGCGGTTTCCTACGTTTCTATATTATAGAAACATATAAGAAGATCCATGAAGTTACACTCGTGAGATACAAACTAGATTTTTGAGCAGCTCGCAACCAAGTCCTCCTGCTCCAATTATGAGTATTTTGCAATCCCTTATCATATTGAAGAGACCAGTTTCAAAGTCAGGTCGCGACAAAGGTCCGCTGCGATCAAGAACTTTTGAAACATCCGCCCATCGAGATGGCCAGTCGCTGCAGAAAGACACAAAGATCAGATTAAAATTACTTTTGATTGATTTACTTCAAAAACTATGATTAATGTGATTATTCTATTAACTTATTAATCAATACTCTGTACCATAGAAAGCATACCACGTTGAACCCATATTAATTTTAAAACCCTCATTTTGATTATTATGAATTGTAATCAATAGGTCGTTTTACGTTTCTTTGAAAGAATGAGAGAATTTGTACCCCAAAACAAGCTGTTATAAGTAGGAACGTAACTGTAATTACTAAAAATTTGAATGCTACAAAACTTACACATTTCCTGCAGCACCATCCGGACTACGATCCATTGTTCCTATAACACTACACTATAATGCTTTGTTTAGCTTATTAACGGTTTCTAAGGCTTAGCGACAACTTTTAGGTGAGTGTACTATAGAGGTGAAATTTGGGACGTAATTAAGGCTTTCGTGATACTTGTTAAAATATTTATTTTTTATATATCCTTATCATGTATATTAGATTTGGATAAAAACAAAAACGTAAGTTCAAATTCCGTCTATGTGTATTTCTCCATGTCATCTGCTTAAGTGACGTCCGCGCTTTTTGTGTTTGGGAATGGCGGGCCCAATGGCATTCTCTTGAAACTTGCACACATTGCGTACAGTATGAAATAAATAACTAATGTTGTTCATACTATCTGTAAATACGACGATTGTTTAATTATAGCGAATAATGAGAGCTCAAATTGTGACGAATGACTTACATAAAATACGTTCACATAGTTCCGTTAAATAAGCACATTTGGAAAAATTTGGCTTCTTGCCTCGTAGCCATCATATAATTGGGCAATATTTTCCAACTCAATGTCTGCGATAAAACTGCGAAGAAAAACATTCGTACTTTAAAAATATTCAAAATAGCCGATAAGAAATAATCTTTAGTGCTTCTGGTCACAGACGAAAAAGATTCAAAGCCAAAGAAGAAAGAGCCGGAAAAGAGGATATTTTGGCCATTGGCGTTTCGCGAACTTAAATTACACTATCATTTAATTGTTTTCGAGCAGCCAATAACTATGGAAGGGGAGAAGTTTTGGAAGCATGCTTTGCTGCAATGCCGAATATGTACTTGCTTGCGAAGATAGGCATTAACCTTATAAAAAACTATGCAAGTATACACCGTAATACACAATAGTATCCGTTCAGTGAGTAACACTCCATGTAGCACGCCTATTTTGATAACTATAAGGAAAGCAGATTTTTTCATTTATAATTCTACTTATTAGGTCATTGAGGCATGAAAACTCGACAAAGTGCAATGGTTTGTGTTCAGTAAGAGGCTTCTTTCCGTAGCCAGACAGGCTACTTTGATACCTATTCTGTCAAAGACCCATCGTTGGTAAATTCGACAGAGTTTAGCTGCTCTTCCTAAGAGGTAGCCATTGTGTTTATATACTAGTCGCATGTTAAAAACATTTCATTTGATTTTATTGGGAACGTACGACCTTAAACAGCGTTTTACTATTACGATTATAAGAAACAGCTGACGGTTTGCCAGTGTATGGGAAAAGAACAGAACGCTGCTCGTACTATTTACGTCTCGTATTATGTTTTGGATTCTTTAGCCGCTATTCTGTTTGGAAAATAATTTCAGTCATACAAAAAAAAGTACTGCCTCAAAATTCTTTGTATTTAGTTCTGTACTAAAGCATAGTAACAGTTGCGTTAAATTCATAGTTGGTCAACGCAATGCAATATTATCCACGCAAACTACTTAATGTTTTTACACACATGCTGTAGCATGACTCGGTATGTAACATAAAAGGGTGATATGCGAATGGACACACAGCGATTATACTTTTTTTTGATTGAGTATTATTGCATGCAATTATTCACACATTATTTTGCCATTGTCACAACTCTTCAAATTGTAGTCTCATACGTTCACAAACAATAATAGTCATAAATATATCTTTGTCCATATACTTTTGACGTTCAGTCTTATTATAACTTGTGACGTTGGTCCTTTCATATATTACCAGAAAACATCTAAAAATTAGTTTAACATTTCTTAGGGCTGACCATCAGCCAACACTTAACGCCCACGAACCCGTGCACCTACGTGTCTCCTACGGTGCTACCTACCGTAGGCGAATGCACCAAACTACCAAGTTCGACAGAAAACATCTAGGCCCCTAAAGAAATTAGAATAAATGATAATTTTTTGAGGTGAATAAAAATAATTTGGTTTTCAGTTCAGAAGCTGTTTATGAAGGGGAAGGTAATCGACGTAGCTACTCTTCAAAACGTTTTATAAATTACATGTTCGCTTGTCGGTATTATTTTCATCACTTACTCGTAGCTGCCGAACACTTCTTTTTCTTACATTTTGCAAAGGCATGTTGCGTGAAAATAGCGAGCATGTATGGAAGCAATAAAAAAACAGTAAAGACGGTAACAACCAAGAGAAACGTCATGGACTATGTATCATATGCGCTGTCAGAAGCGTTATGTCAAAGGAACAGGGAAAGGGAAGTGAAAGAAAATAAAAATGTACTATTCACAGTAACTATTTGTTAGTATCGCTTCTTTTTTCAACCGGTAAATGACTTGACTTCCCCTTTTAGAATCTTATACAAATGTGCATATAGTGACACACTTACTACTGAACCGCAAAAGTAAGGATAAAGAAACCATATGGTATAGTAAAAAGAGAGCAGCATCAAGCGTAATTCCCAGAACACGCCTCATGTCTTCCTCGACGTTTTACGCTAGCAGATCTCAGAGATGAAATTGTTTGAACGCTGCGCGTATACTCACCAAGTCGAGCATGTACAGGAACAACAGACCAGCATGTAGAAACGATGGCAGAAGCGGGTGATAAGCGACGCAACTTACTACACTCATATTTCAAAAAAGTTAAACATTTTTGACATAGTGGCATAAATCTTGCCATGAACCATTATCGACGTCAGGCACGCAATAGACGGAAGATAATAATTGTTCAGTGTAATTACGAGACCTTCAGTCAACCTGCTTCCAACATTTGCACTCAACGAACGGCACATAATTGCCCTCACCGAAGCACGGGCCCCAACATCTTTCTACAAAACTAGCATTGAAATGGCTTATATTTATACTGATTTGAGAGATTAAAAACGCTCTAGCAAAAACGGTATTTATGGTCAGGGATCAGAAGAGCGACACAAAATGTTGGCGGGTCTCCTTGCCTTAGGCAGATCTGCCTTAGGCAGAAAACGAAATAATGCCTTAGACACTCTCAGGAAAGAACAGTTCATAAAAATGGTCTCAAAAGAATAAAAAAAATGGTCTCACATACATGCAGATAACTTCGTTAGATATAGACAACAGTTGTCAGCGACATTTGGCTCTTATGTCTGGAATGCAAATTAGAAAAACAAAAACAAAAAGCAATCAATTTTAGGTGCGGGAACGACCTGCATAATCTGACAGCCTCAGGACTACACAAATTCACGCCGTGTGGGGGATTATTCGAGGCTCACATAGAGAAAGAAAGGCGCAAAGCCTCAGTGTCAGCGGTATCATTGCCATTTACAATGTCTCTCGATAAAAATGACGCTAAACTTTTTCCCGTTGGAAATAACGACAACGGCATTTATAGCTTACAGTCAACTGAAAAAAATGGTGGCCGGATTTGCTAGATTTACTAGATTTGCTAAACGGATTTCTGCCTTTGTCATCTGGTTTTGTCGTCGTATAAGCCTAAGCTAGTCATTTTCTTTGAACAAATGGAGGTATGAGATTACTTGAAATCCCATTTTTAAAGGTGATTTATCTGATTGCGTTATTGCCTGAAAGAAAAAATCCTTTTCAGTTACGAATCTTACGTTTCTTGAGAATAGTTGCAAAGGTTGTCGAGCTTGTTGCAATACAAGAAGGATTTAATCCCACCAGTATTTATCAGTACGGATAGCTAATTTTTAGTTTTAGTTTAGCCAAAGCTTATCTAAAAATTTGTCTGGACTATATAGAACTCTTCCATATATTTTTCAGAAGGCGTGTCGTCTCTAAGATGTCGTTTTGAATATCCTTTACCTGTCTGCAGACTAACAGACATTTGCACTTAAGATTTTCCTTATGATAGTCACATCTGTACAAACAAGGTCTCACTAGGTCGGCGATTTTTTCGCGCACCTCTAGCTGATAATCGATTAGAAGGTTAAATTCAAGCATTAAATACAACATACTTACGAAACAGGTAGGCTAAGGTCAATTTAGGTCTTCAACTACTATTGTAAAAACATCTGCATCACATAGCTCCACATGATCAAATCTGGCAGTTTACGTCGCACCTTGATTTTTTTTTCTTCCTTGCGATATCTATATTTTGCGGCTACTAGTTTTTTTTTAAACCTGCGTTTTGCAACCTGCAGAAAAGCGTGAGCCGTTCCAGGCTTGCACTTTGGTGCAATTGGTATCTCTATTGTTAATTTGCGGCTTTGTATATTATTTTTTTCTATCTCAAGGTTTTTCTACGATGGGCGTCGCAAGCTGCACCATCAGTTTCACACCTATGCCAAGTGTTTTAACTCCTGCCTTATTCATTCACTTCATAGATCTTAACTTTAAAATTCCTTAATTCAAATATGCACTTATTCATAACAGCCTGTAACTTCGTGTCCTGTGATACAATTTCCGGGGCCTCGCGCATTCAAAATTTGGATGCTCCAATTTTTTTCTCTGCAAATAATGCGGTACACGTATAGTGATACTGCATTGCATTCCCTCGCACTGCACTCTCTATTGTGCTTATTTTGGTCATAAATTTCGGATCAAAGTCACCACTGAGTTCGCATAGGTAATGATAGGCATATATACGCCCCTTCACAATTTCCTTTTTGCCGAAAACCTATTGAAACTCCATATGGCCATTTTGCGCACAGTCGTCTTCCTTTGTTCGGCTTTGGCCATTCGAAGTTGGGGCCTTATTTCTGTTTTTTTGGAATTCTCTTAGGTATATCTTCAACTTCAACACTGAACATTTATCTAACAAATAAAATTAAGTGCAATCTTAAATTCACACCCAGCTGATTACTCACAACAAAAGAATCGGCCAGGAAGTCAAGGTAGCATAGAGCTAAATAAACCCTGCTATACAAAAAATATAAATTTGGTCCACATTTAGTGAACTGGTAGAAACAGTGACATGGGAGATCTGCAAAGAAGAGGAAGACATTTCTGTCAGTTGTCGAACAATCGGATAGAACATTTTTGCGTGGAAAGTTTTTAATTCCTTTTGCTAGGTCATCTTAGAGAAAGTACATTTGCGCGCTCGCAATGCTTTACCGGGTTCCCATCATCTATGCTGTTAAAACTAATAATTGAGGAGGATTGAGCAACAATCTGTCATAAAACCTATATAATTAAAAACGGCTCCAAATTGTATCTATTTAGGTGTTGTACCTATCATTGGTTTGCTATCTTTATTTAGCAGTAATAAGGAACCCGAGAATCCTGTTAAGCTAGTGGTTGCCTTAATCGCTCTAGTACGTTCACAAGACACAATCATTATCACATATGTTGCATAATAAAACACTATATTGAATTTTCTTCAATTACTTTGTAGTCTGTAACAATGTATTTCCATATTTTGTCTTTAGTCACATTTTGAATAAGGCTGCAAATCAGCTAGGGAATCAACCAAAATCTGTTCTCTTCTTTTCTATCGGTGGACTCTTTCCCTTCATGGCGGTCTCTCCTCAGTCCCTGCATGTGTGTGTGAGTGTGTATCCTGATACTTATCTCTACCGCAGCATTGATGGCTGAGAGGGTGCGCGACAGCAAAACGGGTAAGGGTGAACCGGGTCTTCCCTTCCGGAAAAGGTGAGCAAGCGGTGATCTAGCGGCAAAAAGCGCTCTTCTTCCTTTGAGAGTAACGTGTTTGCTCGCACACCTCAAAAGATATACAGGAACTACAGAGCGAATATGCCACTAAATGCGGTTGCTTTGGCTCTGCGTAGGCACTAGTACCAACGCACAAAACTTCGAGGAGCAATTGTAATACGTCAAACCAAAGAGGAAAATAGGAAATGAAAATATCTAAACGTGATTATGGTTGTTAGGGGTAGTGGCGAAACACATTGCAGTTTTTAAGTCCAAGCGCAAAGAACCAATTACAAGTGTGCTCTAGAATTCCGAATATACTGTGTACTCAGTGATGTGACTGCAATACAATTATAGAGCGTAGAAGGAATCCTTTTCGACAGAAGAGAGAAAAAAGGCGGCAGAGTACAACGCTTAGGAGTACATTTTTAGGAGGACAAAGTATTTTTTCAGGAAAGTTTTGCAAGAAGATAAACCACTACGGAACGAAAAGTTGACGCACTCAAACAAGCGAAAGTCATGACGGCGGCCGCGATGGCGCTGTTTTTATTTCAACTGTTACTACAATCGTTACATGCTTTTCCCGTGCTCTTGTTGGCTGGTATGTTGAATGTGCATGCAGTGAATGTGGATCTTGATCATGTACTCATGCAAAGCGGACCCAATCATTCTAAATTCGGATTTTCTGTCGCCATGCATATTTCCAATGGACGGCCAATGTAAGTTCATTATGTTGAAATTTTCGCTATAGGAAAAACGTGTTTATATTGCTATTATACAGACCTCGAATATCAAAAGCGGCAATCGAAATTATTCGACTATGATAGGCAGAACAGTAAAATTGATTGATCTGGAATTTGATCTGCAAATTGATTTGCAATAGATTAATCATTAAACTTAGTCTTGATTTAGCTACCTTATAAAATTGCTTTTTTCAATGCAGAAGACCGTTCCCAAAGGAAAACCGTCTGGCACTTAGTAAACATAATTGAAACGTTCCTAGTGGCGTAACCAGTTAACAGATAAATCCAGCTGTAAATAAAAATACTTTAAGTTGCATGTTAACAAGGCTCCCAGAATTCCACAGCGTCTTGAGAACATCATTGGAATATCTTAGCTGGTTTATTTTGACCGTTTTTCGATTAAGTAAATAACAGTGTATCATGAAAAACAGTGAAACAGTGAAACGCTGACATTTATGCTTTCGAACTCTTGGAATTTATTAAAAGTGTGAACCATAATTACTATACTTAGAGTTGTAACGGTAGCGAAGAAACATAAGGTTGGTATTTATGCGACGCCGACTAAAATAGTAAGAGGTCGATAAATCATCAACCTGATACACATCTAGTGAAGGATTCTAGATGCGGGCGACCGTTGTGATGGCAAGGACCTTTGGGCCTCAGTAGATCGCGTTCTATGGACTCACGACAGACCGCTGCCAATATAAGGTTCAGCGATAGAAGGAATGCTTTGCACATTATTCAACAGCAAGCCATCGAGAGCAGCAGCAGCTCGTCAGCAGCACAAGCTGCTACTATTGCTCCGGGTTAGCGGTGTCTTTCCCTTATAAACTCAAAGCAATGAGCTCTAGACCTCCAGCCAGCCAGGCTAAACAACACTGTAGACCCTGGGTTCTGTCGATACACATAGCCAGTCACACATAAACACGTAGTCAGTCAGCCTGGTTGTGTAAGGAGTTGAAGCTCACAGGATGCCTGTTGTAAGAAGGTAGATAGGTCTCCAAGGCCTCAAAAGCAGTGCTCGGTTCCATCATTACCGGCGTCCTTACCGTGGTAAGCCACTATTGTGTGCCAAAAGGGATTCAAAATACTGCAAAATAAAATAATTGCGCACGCGCCTGGAACTGGCCATAATGGGGCTCAACCAAAGTTCCTTATGCCGCGATAATTTGTGTAAAACAGTACTTATTGAAGTGTTTATATATATATATATATATAAACAGTACTTATTGAAGTGTTTATATATATATATATATATATATATAAACAGTACTTATTGAAGTGTTTGGTTATAATAGTCAGGTTGTATAATATTGTATATAAGAAAAGCCAGTCGAAACGTTTCGGTGGCGACCGTCGGACGTACTCTGTACACATACATTGAACATCACCTCTGCTTCTCAGAAAGGTGTGTCAGAGAATGATTGACAATTCTGATTAAAAGCCCGTAGATACTGCGATGCAACTTTTTTCGCCAGTGTATAAGTGTCTATAGTAGCATAAAACCTCTGTTTTCTACTCTTATCAAGCGTGCAAATGATGTCTATATATTAGGTTGCCATGAAACTTTTTTTTCGCTTAAGACTGATTGGAAACAAACTGAATAGATAACTGTTAAAACTGATAAAACCCTAGATTATATATGGCGACTCCATTTGTACACCAATTGATTAGTACCAATTTTTTTGCTTTAATGCATATTTTTTTTACGCGAGGATTATATCATCATATGATGTACAAAGAGAACAGGCTCTAGGATGCTCCACCAAAAAATGGCTATTTTAAGTGGAACTTGTATGCGGTACTACTAACCGCTCTCCAGGAATTCCTTTTGACTAAGAAGCTCTTTCTCCCAAGTTCGCTATCTCCACAAAGCACCAACCCCCGAATTGCTTCCTCCTTACTGTATTCTATACTCTGGAAATCTTTCCGTTTCGTCCAAGCCGCGACTGCTTCTAATGATGAACAAAATGAAAGAGACGAAGCGGTTTTCAAGAGCAGACTCGGAGTTTCTTTTCGTAAAATGCTCCTCCTTGTTCTTCCGTTTTTTGGAAATCATGATATTGGTGGCGGATCGTATCAGTAATACTAGCTTTAACTCGTAAAATGCAGAGACAAAGACGGCTTAAAGCGAAGTTTGAAGAGTGTTCTGTAGGTGCAGAGCGTATCTATGACCGACTCAGACGAGTAAAGTCAGTCTCTGACCTATAAGGAAACAACAAGTATTTTCTGGCGGTTAGAGGGCGGCACCAAGATGCGGAAGACCTAAGGTGCAGAAGGAGCTGCAGAGGTAGGGAAACATTATTGAAGTAGAACAACCTAAGCTTATGGAGAGAGACGTTACCCGAACGTCTACACAATGCTAGCCAATGAAATAAAGTTTACTGTAAACTGAACTCGCCTGGTTTTTAATGAAAACTAAATGCCTCACCGACAATGACGCAAAGTTAAAACACTCGAAGTCTATTGCCTGATTTGAGCCACCTTCCTGGATATCTGTTGGCGTTGTAATGGTCAAACTAGTCAAGCCGTACTGAATACGGAAACAAAGGCCGTTTGAAGACATTTCATCGCTTTGTTTCATATTTATTGCGGTATGATTTGTTATAATGTATTGTATTGGTTTCCGTATAAGTAACAGCTTGTTACGACACGTAAATCTGTTTCAGAAATATATTGAATGCTGTACCGGAAAAACGTGTCTGACTCGGGTGCATAAAAGAAAACCAATAAGACTCAGCGTAAATACATTTCATGCGCTGACCAAGCGATAGGCACGGCTAATGAATTGAAAACGACATGGCCATACCGTAGTCGATTGATCAACTGAACCATTTGCCAGTCATTTAAGATGAGCGTTTCATTTGCACGGTGTATCGCTGCCATTGAGATGGCGGCAAAGGAAGTTTACAGCTAAGTTTATAACTAATGGACAGCTAAACAATTCTTTAATTAATGGCGAAGATCGTATACGATCAGTACATCATTATGCCGTTTACAGTTACTGCAGTTTTGGGTGCGCACTAGGGCCACTCATAATCGACCTATACGATTGTATTGGACCTGATTGATTGAGAGAGAGAGAGAAAAAGGAGATTGATACGTATATTAGTTATTGAGGAGTGAAAATTAACCTAGTTATGCTCGCGGTTGAGTATGCCGGCTAAAAAAGTACTGGCACTTAAGGTACATAAGTTCTATTAATTTAAGACTATATCTCCACGAGACTTGTTAAAACTTTAAAAATTGTAATTTTAATGTCTACCTGTCTATAGCAAGTAGCAAATGACGTTTTTTCTAAGGACTAAGAAGCAATCGATATACAAATAATCCGTCGCTTAAAGAACAAAGAAGTCATGAATCATTCATTCGCTACCAGTGCGTTTAATTCAGATTTTTTATCGTTGCTGTTTGATTATCTACTAGTTCTCTAGAAGAAGGCTTACTCCGAGGCTTATTGTATAGGTTTAATGATGTAAACCACAGCTAACATTTTGGCAGTATATGCTATTTTTAACTCATATCTTGTATATATATTTCGGAACTAGAGAAGGAAACCGTGTCACAAAATTAGATTACATGTTATCCTAAATTAATGGAACAAGGTATGTGTTGAACTTCGAAAACACCATACAAATCAAGACCAAAGTATTCGGCCTCAAGGGAGTCGCTGTTGTGCAATTCCAAGATCCTTTTTAAAAAATGCAACATTACTTATTAGTCGCAAAATATATTTACTCATTGTGTAGTTTTTTGAGTTTGTATACCTATGGTCGTCTAAAGAAGGTAAAAAGGATGTACTTATTGATTAGACGCTTGAATTATTAGTTAAGTTTATATAATCCAAGAATCAGGGTAATTGTGATGAACATATACACATTTACAATAAGGAGTGCAGAAATAAATACACGCAAAGTATAACAGAATATTATACCTTTACAAATACCTCTTCCTTTATAATCAAAGGAAACGTGGTATTCAAATTTACACGTAACTGCATGATATCACAATTATACATATATTGAACACTGGATCGGCAAATTTATGAGTAGAGGATCAACCCAGCTTGGAAGAGTTGTATGTAGCACAACTGCCCCGAAAGTCGTTTTTCAAGTTGCTTCACGGCCTCGTTCCGCGCCTTCCGCCGATTATAGAAGGTCCGGCAATACGATTGTGCAACACGAACTGAGACCTCTCATGATTTCTTTAAGCTAAATTGGCCGTAATGATTGGCCTTATGGACAAATATCGCCCCCGAGTATTCCGATGAATCAACTTAAAACAACGAAAGCAAGCGTTTGCTCATTCCTCTACAGGCTCTCTTGTATTATAGTAGACAAACGACTAGCAAAAAACAAAACCCATAACAAAATTAAATTTTTGACGTTATTCTCTGTGGAGGCAAAAACACTTTCAATTTAAATAAAAATTCAATATATCGACAGAGTTGAGAAAATGAAACCCTATGAATTCAGAACATCGAGGTTAAAAACAGCCGTGACAGACAGACAGACAAACAGTTGCATTTACATATATATATATATATATATATATATATATATATAT
>MNPL01004106.1:4108-15978 GCA_002081605.1 Tropilaelaps mercedesae | reverse complement strand
ATATATATATATATATATATATATATATATATTTCTTTTGATATCTCAGTCTGCCTACATTATTAGAGAGATTTAAGCTAAGTGGAGAAAGTGTGAAAAACGCGTGAGCTCGCTAGAAACTGTACTTTGCATTGGAAAAACTATGATACGAATTCAAACAAAACGTATTCTTCTGCTGCATAAGACTTTTATTTAAATACAATATGCGCAAAAGGTGCTAAATATTTGTGCCAGTGCCATTAATTGGAGTTATTCACCTGTTAAATCCGTATTCACAGCGATATCTGTTTCCTGACGCCGCTGACGAGTTCTAAGGAAAGTTGAGACATGAATCGGCATGAACTGTGTTTGCAGCTCCACTACCTCGATCGAGGGGCTGTCAAGATTCGGCAAGGTTTCGTTACGCCTCAAGCTGTTTAGCTTGAGTACCGCATTCCCGCCAGCTGTTAGCCGCTTGTGAAGGCAAGAAGACGAAGACGATGGACGTGTTGCACGAGGCGAGTATGATGATAGGGATAGTGTAGATTCTCCCTCGGCAAGTATCGACGAAATGCTGAAGATTCCTTTTTCTAAACTTGATGTGCTCCCACGCTTTAATGGCCGAATCGGCGATGGAGCTACACGGTGCGCACACATCCTACTGCTTACTACTCATCTCTACCTTTTTCTGAACAAACTCACACCATGGCAAATAAAGTATGCGGCATCGTCCAACAGCTTACTAAGGTCGTCCACGAATACACACGTTCAAAGACTGTCCCTGTGGATAACGTTGCGAGACCATATCCGAGTCGCGGCTGGGCGCAATTCATAGAAATAGCTTTTGTCCACGGATAAATTCAATCCTATATCATGACGTGTGCTGTGTTTACTGAAGTCGGTAAAAGACGCAGCCAGTATATACTCGCAATGGAACAATGTGTGAAGCACAATGGACCTAGAAACAGTGCGCACAAACAGTATAAGCACAACAAGAAAACTCTTGTAGTACCGCCTGCTGACCGGCCACGAGGCAATAGCTGACCAATCACGGCATTTACACACTTCCCTTACAGGTACTACTCAACTCCCTCGCCAAAGAGGAGCCGAGGGAAGCCGCCTAGGACCACCATATCACCGTAGGATCACACCCCAGCTTTGCTCTCTTTTTGTACGCTTTGGTTTTTGTCCTCTCACCTTCACTGGGACCAGCTGAGCGGCGCCGAAATTTTGCTGGCACTTCTTACAGAAGTAGCAGTTCGTCGGCCAGCGGAGACAGGTGAGCGCCTGCGTAGGAAAAATCCCCGATATCTTCTCGTAGTCAAGCTCGGCAAACCCAAGCTGAAAAGACCGCGCTACCTGTGCATCTGCTCTCATAAGAACTGAGCTAGGTGACTTACGTAGAATGATGGCTTGCTCATACAAAATCCGAGCACAAAATGTCGTGAACAATGAGCGAAGGAGAGCCCATTGATGAGACTCCTCCTACCCTGCTAAGCTGGCGTAAGGTCCACTCACTCCTTCTCTGATCCTCTCAAGAAGTATTTTTCGGTCCTGGGTCTTACTACCTGACAAGTTAGCTCACGCCACCACGCGACAAAGAAACAGAAGGCTTACTGTTTGCTACTATTGCTGCTGCGCGCGCGCAGATCTGCGAGCATTAATCCATCACATTCGTGCGAACCCAAGCAAACTGCATCCGCACACTCACAGGTCAAGCTGACGGGGACTTTCAAACGGGCAGTCTAGTCGAAGCTCTCGAGGGACAGTCCTACTCGCGACGGAGAACGCATCTGGATTTGGGATCGGCTGGACGACAACAAAACTCAGCGCACCTCCAACGATCGCGGAGCCAGCGCTGCTGTACTTTACGCTAGGACGACGACGGTAGTGGTCGTCCTAGCACGGCCAATAATGACAGGCTACATTGTAACTGCAACAGCAGTAACGAAACGAGAAGCGCGTATTCTCCATCGTAGGCGCCATCGAAACCTGGGCTAACCCCTAAGTGTACGCGCTCCCAGGTACCAGTTCCACCGGGCAACTCGTTCTGCATTCCGCGCTGTTCCGACCCGGTCCTCTACGAGCCGGGTATCCAGCTAACCGATTAGAGTGCAGCCCACTAGACTGGGATAGATAAAGCGGCGTAGAGACCACTAAAGTGGCACTGTCGGCCTCAGAGTAGCACGTGACCCTGGAGACCGTGGCCCCAAGTGACCCCGATGTCGGCCACTCAACTCTCGCTCACTCTTTCGCTGCACCTATCTGTCCTCCGCTATGTCTGAGTATCGCTTCTGCTGCAATGGCAGCAATGCGTCCGTCCGGAACGGACAAGCATTCCAACGGCCTCACGGAGCTTCTCGGAGGTAGGTGTCCTTCTGTGCACGGAGGCACGCACGGGAGGATATCCATTAGAACTGTTTTTTTTTTGTTTTAGAAAACACAGTTATTAGACGGCACAGCGCCGTTGACGCACTCAAAATCGCTACTAGCCAAGCAGACACAAAGACCTCGTCAACTGATATCATTGAGAGCATGCATTCATGAGGTCTGAAATGATGCGTAAGAACTATATGTCCATTTTCTGAATGACATTCTCCATTCAATGACTGCCTCGCACCTACGTACTTTTAATTACGCATCCATACAGCTGAACACTTTTAAACTTGATGTTGCACCCTAAATGTAGGTATCTAACTCGACTAAACAAGGCAACTTCCAGTTTACAGCTTTTTTAGCCCATCTCAAGTTTCTCGTAGTATCCGTTTGGAATTTCACTGCATTCTCCTGACGGAGAAAGCGCGTCGACTCCATTTGTTTCCAATGTTGTTTTTGAGCTGGTTGGTCAAAAACGCTGGCCTGTGTGTTCACGATATTTAATACCATTGGCTAGAGTACTGTGCTTTGTAGTAGAAAATAAAGCATACAAGCATTTAAAAAATTTGGTGTTAGAGGATAGATTCTCATTCTGATATCAAATACTAAATGCGGATACCGCTGATGCCTGTACGTATCGATTTAGAGACTAGGCGCGATGCACTATATTGGTCCACAGTGACACGATACACCAGTTCTGATCTCAGCATAATTTGACATTTTTGCATGTACACATGGACCACCAAATATTAAATGTAATAAACAGCGAGAACTTTAATGCCTATAGATTTAAATAAGCTTCTGTTATAATCGCTATGTTCCTGTCATAAAGGTAGCACAAACCATACTGATATATTTTTAAAAACTGTTTTTAAAAACAGTCACGAGATTCGAGCACCTATTCGAGCAACTGCTAAACAGAATAAAAAGTTATTATTGGCTTAAATTTGGCACGCAAAAGTACTCAATAGTCGTATTTTGAAGAACTGCGGTAAACCTTCCTGACAATACAAAATTAGAGTCGAGCGACACAAGACCATACCTTGCCATTCCGTAGTTATTAAGGCTAACCCTTCAAAACCACCCTCAATTCACAGATTTACCTCACAGATTTTAGGATAGCTTTATTTGAATAAGCTGATCGCATATCTGCTCCTGCATGTCTCCAAGTCGACTTGGGCGAGGCGGGTCGTTGTAATTCTTGCGAAGGCTTTACCTTATCCCCATAAACGGAAAATGTAATACCTACTCAGCGCCTTTTGCCCTTGGGAAACCCCTTATGTACGGACAGGGGCAAATCGATAATATAGTTGAAATTAGCTGTCGAAGAAACAAGCCTTTGCCAGGCATAACACCTACGTAGGCTCCCGGTATATGTTAATCCAATTAATTGCTTCTCTCTATACAATTCTAAACTTTTTGCTAGAGTGAGTTTCAAACTATAAAATAGCTGACTATTGTCGATTTAACTCTAGTTCATAAGCTCAAAGCGTACTACGCCTATGTCTGTTATGGCCTAAACTACGCGAGGTGGCATTTTGCATTTGACGGAAGCATCGATAGAGAAAATTGGCTATTATTTCCGCAAAGTGATTGACTACTAGACCCATATCAGTGCTCATAACAATGTTGTCCTGAAGCTTTGTAGATGGTCGACTTATCTCTAATCTTTCTAAAATATTTCGTGATGAGTTTTTTTTTTAATGAAATATATGTCAAATCAGTAGCTTTTTGAAGACTAAGGAAGTGTAGGCCAGGGCCGGCAGTTGTCCACATTTTATATTTCGTAAATTGATAGCAAACGACAACATAACCTGACATATGCTAAACCCTGTTCGCCCCCATACGTCTAACCTTAACACGAAAAAAATTATGCTAATAAAACTGAGAAATTATAAGCATTTGAATCCTCTAGAACACATAAATATACCGATGGTTGCGCAATTTGTTTGCGAAGCAACAATCGGCCTTACCATACATTATCTTCTTTTGTACCGATACGCACACCCATGTAGTACCTTACACCAAAAATAGATCTCAGAATCATACATTTGTTTTCAATTCATTTATAAGTAACAACTAGCACGAGGATTCTTTGAACTCTTCGTTAGAAGAAGGCGTGTCTAGCCTTAAAATTTTGTCTAGAAGCCTATTGTCTCAGGTTAACTACTCAACAGTTTCAAGCAAGTCCTCATTCGTTTTTAATCGCCTTCAATTTGCTGTCAAGTTTCAAGTGGTAAGTTTCATAGTCTCTAAGCATAATCCGTTTACGCAGTAGTCTGTGAACGTAATAATTAGTTTATATAAGATTTGTCGGGTTTGACATTACAATGGCACTGATATTGCCAGCACTGCGATTCGACTGGAGTTAAACGAGCTTGAACAAACGGCAAGGCACCGCCAGACCCCGAGAACGGACGATAAGTAGTCTACAACATTTCTAATGGAATCTTCAAAGCTAAGAGCTTGTCCGGAGACGATCACTGTGGAATCCTTAGTCTGAGATTACGGTAGACAAAATGAATCATTCAAGGCAGCGAGAGGATATTAAACAGAATTTTTTCAGTTGCTTTTCTTGTTGTATGCCAGATTTAACGTTATAAAAAGCTTTTTATTCGTCTGTATAAACTATGGACCTGTTCGTTGCGCAAACAAAACATTTAAAAATGATTGGAACCTAAACTTTCAAGAAGCCAACACTTCATGCGTTATTGAACGCTTTCCATATCTAGAGCATCCGCAGAATACGTTCTTTGCCTTTTTCCTTAAAATAGATAGAGCTAAGACGAGATTATTACTATTTATGCATCTTTAACAACGCTAATGGAGATTACTTTTTTGTGGATTTTTTTCTACATAATTTTTTCTGCACAAAGCGGATACGAAACCTAGCTAATTTGATATAGCTCGTAATTCTAGACAAAACTGTTACTTTCCATTATTCATAAAACCCTACAGTGTTTGAGATGTTTAAAGTTTTTTGTATCGCCCCTCACATATTTTATTTTCATCAAACGAGTGTATTGACCCAATGGCCCCTATTTCTTTGGCATTCGATAGCCTCTTGAAAACCCAATGACTCAGTTCTAGCAACCTTTAATGAGCGAATTAAATAAACATATAATACAATAAACGTCATAAATTAAGTGTAATAGTATCAACATTTCGTTTGTAGTAGAACATAGTACATCCATAATCCAGCCCATCCTTTAAATACTCTATGGAAAAGCAAATTCTAAATATTGAAATATTGTTAGGGCTGACCATCAGCCAACATTTAACGTCCACGGTAGCGCTTTTTGCATTACTTCGTAAGACGCATTCCATATAAATATAAATGCCGGGAAGGATTGAACCCGTGCACCTACATGTTTCCTTCTGTTGCAAGGCACACACGAATGCACCAAGCCACTAGGCTCGACAAAGTAAAACAAATTCTAATTCATGTTTGTAAAACACGACAGATTTGCTATTAAGATTTCTTAGCTAAATTACAATTATAGCAGATATGCAAATGTGTTGATCTGGTTGACTACATACAAATTCACTTTCCGAGAAGCTTTTGGCCGCACTCTGAATTTCCTTCGGATGAGCTCAGGACTTGAGAGTTAATTTAGAACAACGCCGCTTCTAACGAAAACGTTAAGACCATCCACATCATGCACCTATTTTCTATTATTATATTTATTTTCAATTATGCTTATATTTCTTTAAGTACATTATATTATACTTACTTTTTGTATACAGAGGAATGTTGAAAATCAGACCTTTGGCATCACAGGCTTTTGATAGTATTTGCTAGAAAATAGGTACATATGTCTCATTATTATATACTTATATGTTGACCTCTAATAATAGTGAATAAGAAAAATTTGCAAGCGGCCTACACCAATACGACAGGCACGCATTATTACTAAAATATCATCAGAGGCTTAGCTTAAAATACTGATAGGCCGTACGCATTCTTGTGAGCCTATACTGTATTACCAAAATTCCACAAATTAGGTGTTCTTTATGCTGAACTAAACTCTTTGGGGATGTTTCCCTTTTTAAATTTGGAACAACTCTCGCATCAGTTTGAGCACACCAAATGGACAAAGTATTAGGTATACAACGAGTGTGTGTTATTAGCTGCAATCGAAGGGGTGATTAATGGATGACTACAGAATGTGCAGTATCGCCGGCTACTAAATCAACCATGCCCCCTTCGTGATTAGTTTTTCTCAAACTAATTGTGTATAACATTCCTTCTCAACAATAGCTCTGTCCTTGTAGTTTCTCATATGAGCATGCGTTCTTCAGTCCAATTCACGTTAGCGAGTAGTATCGCTTATTAATGTACTACATGTATTTGAAGTATGTTTATGCACATATACAATTCAATCAAACCATAACTTTGCTAAGTCGAATAGCGGATATCAGTTCTTTTGTGAGATTCCACAATAGACGTCTCAGCTGTATACCCCTATACGATTAATAAAGTAGTAAAACGATACTGATATGTTCATGATAAACTAAAATCATGAACGTTCAATGTAACTATTGATAGTTACTTTATGAAGCAAGACCTAGTAGAGTCTCCACAAGGCAGTTTGCATAAGACTCTACATATAACCAAACATGATGTTACATTACACAACTCATATAAAACGAAAAATATTACAAGTAGGCAAGCTATAACTTCAGTTTGATGCTAATATTGTTGTTTACAGGTTAAAATTTCAACACTATGAAGCGTTTTTCCAGTACACTACACATTTTTATTTTCACATATTTATATGTAAGTAGAATGAACTATTTTACAAAAATACGATGACAAATACACGACCGGCTTGACGATAATTTCATCCAAAATTCTCTCTATGTAAGAGTATGCATTTAGAGCGTACGCTTCCCGTTCCAAAGTCAATGTGTACCGTTTTTGCGTTCTAGTGAGATGCCTTTAAGATCGATGTTAGACTACAGCGTGGTACACGAGCTTGTTATTCATTGCTCAAAATAGCAATTTCGTGCCTATTCGGTGTTTATTGGTGAGACAGTATTTTTTAATGACATTTTCCAACTGATTCGCAGCACCAAAGACTTGAACAATTAAGCGGCCATTGGCAATGCGCTGGCTGTAGTATATATATTCGATAACAGCATTTGCTTGTCAGCGGCAAATGCATTAAACTTGTCCGATATATATTTTCCAGGCAAAATGGTAGCTGTATCCAGGATAGTACCCCCGTCTGTACCCATATCCATAGAGGTGATGCATAGAGGTTATTCTAAGTGATGCAGCCTTTCCCCCTTTTCTATCCCGGGCCCTAGTCATTTTCATATGAGCGTTATGCTGTGCTTGACGGCAATATAACACATGTCATTTGTACTACGTTGATGTGGCAACCAAAAGACATGATATATTTGACAGCAGCAACAGAAACGAACAAGTCTCAATTATATTTTCGGCATCTTAATTATATTTCCACGACATAACACTTTTTGCATCCTGATTGTAGCATAATCAGGAGCTAGAGCTGTAAAAATTCAAAGCAAAATAGTCTGGCTTAATATATATGTACTAGAATATCAAGTACTACAATATCCTGCCAATATTTAGCCTAAAAAGCTTTTCCCGTAAAAGTCACCTTAATCATTAAATCTTACAATAGAGAAAGTGGCTGATGTAGATAGACCTTCTTTCAAAGCAGTGGTTGGAATTCTTCTAAGTTAGTCCTAGGAAGCACGACGTTATAAGATACGCGTCGACGGGAACATTTGTGCCATTTATTCCAATTTATAGAATTCGGGATTGGATGTCCCATTATAACTTCAGGTTTCAAACTTGCCTATTTTTTATACACGCTCATCATACTGCAAGACTAGAGCACAAGGGCAGTAATCCCACTAAACTAATAATAGGGTTTATAAAAAGGACAATATTTCTAAGGCTAAGTTCGTTGTAAATACAAAGTGCTCGTTTGGATGAGACTAAGCTCTTTACTGTTCAGCAGTCTGGTTTCATAGATGTCTTTTTTTGTTTACGGTACTTTTATCGTATGACATCCGCGAGAGGCAAGTCATTCGTCTGACACCGTTCAAACCGCCTTCTATTCTCAACGCTTTCGCCATTAGAGTCGTGACCGGAGTTAATGGAGAGAGATGAGCCAATATGTCATAAAAACTAAGAAAGATAAAAATAATAAAAAAAAAATAAAAAAATGACAAGAAGGCAATATATTCCAAATTTCCAACATGGCGCAGGCGCGTCCCCTCTGCATTTCTGAGGGTCAGAGCTAAAAGCAATTTACGCACCTAAGTAGAATAAAAAATAGGCAAATGAATTGGAGCACAGAGCTCAGCGCTGAAAATATGAGAGTATCAAAATTGACAGTAGTAGTAGTGGTACCTTCGTCGGTAATAGCAAAAGTCGAAGTAAAATTTTCGACACAACTTCGCCTGCTGTGTAACTCCAACAGTGTAATACGAAACCAGCGGTGCTTGTTGCGGCCACACTTATTTTACGAATACCTAGATACACGCGCACCGGTACATGCAAGGCACATGCATGAGCTAATCCACTAAGATACTGTCTTAAAGTTTAGGGTGGTGAATCTCTTATTAAAGGTTCTGAAAATATAAGTCGAGTATTTCTTTATGTCTATTGATCTCGTGTTCTTCTCTCTTTCTTTCTATGCATATATATATATATATATATATTTATATATTATATATGGTCAGACATTTCTACACTTTCAAGCAGTCGCAAAACCATCTGTGTTCAAGGTTTTATCGACCTCTTTTTAGATACCTGACGTTCTAAAGGTTTGCGTAGCATATAACGGGTGTCGATTATAATTATTTTTTGTATCTACATCTGAAATTCTTAAACTTTTATCTTTAATTCTTTAATGTTCAAAATTATAGAAACGCTTTTTTGGAAGATCTTTAAACTTGTTCACTTGTTTCGGCATGAAACGACTGGTTTGAATTTATTTTAAGGGCTGACCTTTATCTCCATGGAGGGGTACATAAACAAAAATATGAAAGGAAAGTATGGAAATAAAAAACTAGATAAAGCCGTTAGAGAGTTATATCAAGGTACTCTCGTTTTCAAAGATAATTATTTTTTAAAAATTTTGTAACATTGGAAAAATTGAGCTGAACATAACACCGCACCGTTTTTTACACAAGTTGACGTAAAGAGGGGCTGGGTATTCCGTGTATAGACACGCATAGTAAACATTTATTGTTTTTTATATGAAATATTTTTAAAATTACAGAATGTCATTTTACTTTATTTAACTAAAATTTGTATACTGAATTTCTGAGTATACGAGCTCGGTTGAGTAGTACCTTTTTTACGTAAACTATGGAGAGCAAAGCGCTGCCGTCTTAATCTCGAATAAGTTTTGCCATTATGGTGACGTTGCCCAACATAGCGGCCTTGTGGTATACAAGCAACCATGAAGTTAATGAAAAAAATTCAAGTATATTATACCCAGTTTCGATCAAAAATCGACTTCTAAAAAGGAAACTTTATTTTTATTCTTAGCACAGCATGCCTGCTATAGCATCGATGGTGTTATCGGTAGACGTATAACAATAACTTGATTAGTTCCGTCATCATAGGGTTCAAATGAGGGAATACCATCTTCGAACCCGCGAGATGAATTGATATAAGAAAGTGAAAAGTATGTAGGCTAAAAAAATTAAGCTTAGCATTTCCAACACTCAGCACATCACTGACCTCCTAAAAAATACACTTTTTAGATTTTGGTCTCATATAAGAGCAGGGTACATAGAGTCCGCACACTGCACGATTTAGGAACAATAATGTAATCTTTCCCGACAAACCTCCAACCTTTTCCAAGGTTGTCTTTTTTGAGCGATGCTATACCCTAAGGGTGTTCCCGTGGCCCATTGTATTCGGAAAGGTGGCAGCCGTATATGGCTATTGTGCCTAAAAGATTTGATTTAAACTTGCCACCGAAGAGACCTTAAACTCTGCTCCTCGTACAGCAAGTGAGATTGCGTCAATTTAACTAAATATCATCTAAATATCCAGTAAGTGCACAGGAATATCGATACAGTAAGTTATTTTTTTGTTAGCTAAGGACTCTGAAATTACCAATTACAAATAAGGTTTTCCTAGGGCGGACCTTCAATTTGGCGATAGATTTTGCATTTATAATTCGCATGTAAATAACCTCCACATAAATATGTATATATATCATATTTTCAGGCTTCAACTCCGTTTCACACATTACGCATTTTCATACAGCTTAAGGTGTTGACTTTACTGTCTATAATTCTTATACAGCTGAAGTTTGTCGACATTATTCACCAATATAATTCAAATACGTTTAATAATGATAGGTTTTGCCTACTAATATGACTAATCAACTACTGGACAAAAACTGATGGTTTTTTTTTAATATGTCCAAGTATCGGTGGCTTTAGCAGGGACAAGCAACCCTAATAACACGCGAATTGCGAACCAACATTTGTACATTGCAGACCCACAGTCTGTTCTCGAAGTAGTGTCATTAACATTCCGAAACCTGGGAGGATGGGGGGGAATGGGAGTTTTAGCGGATTTGCGAGCCTCCGCACTAGCCACTTTCTGGTTGCAGTGGTGCATGGGCATCAAACGTTTACCTAAACTCCCATAAAAAAAAAAAAAAAGACCCACAGTCTGCAGTCACCTTTTTAAACCTGCCTCAGTCACAAACACGTGACCGCACGTAATTGACAGCCTATGCAGATCATCATAGCATCGTGATTCGCACGGCACGAGTTACATCGCGATCTACACCAATCGAACATATGAGTACATGGATGGATGGGATAGAGGGGAAGACGCCCATCAGTGATCAGAGTGCGCGGAGTTGGGTGGGTTCAGGTGTCCGTTGAGTGTTAGAGTGCAAAATCTATGCGCTAATATGGACGTGTGGCACGTAACCCATTGCATGTTGCAGCCGACATACAACGAATACCAATAGCGTGCGAATTGTATAAAAACAGACACCTGTGGACTATGAATAGACATTTCTACCCGATATTACAAATTGACATAGCACTCCAGTAAAAACGAACGGGATGAGATTTCGTAAACACAAAATTTCACTTCCCAGGACATCATGCTAACTATTGTGTTTGTTAAGATTACCTTATTATGGCAATGCCTAAACAGGCTATATTATTTGTCTGGAATTATTTAAGAAAAATAGCTGAGGAAAATACGTAAAAGGAACGCGGGGAGGAAAGAAATGTGTTTTGCATTTTTCATGGGAAAAGAGACTCCCTTGCACGTCTGACAACCGGCACAAAAATGTACTTTGTTTACTTAACTTTATTTTTACTTTTTTCGCTCTTTTAGCAAGCAGGGTTTCTAATAGGTGTCAGCACACGAACGCAAGGGTATCCACTAGTCATCAGTAACCTCGAACTCCGACAATTTATGGATGTCAATTACAATTACAGCTATAAACTACCAGTATAGATAAATGTCTATCCAAAAATACGCTAAA
>MNPL01004104.1:19456-36492 GCA_002081605.1 Tropilaelaps mercedesae | reverse complement strand
CGCATATATATATATATATATATATATATATATATATATATATTTACCATGTTTTACAGACTCTTTTCTTCATAAGAGGCTCGCGTTTTTTTAAGTATGCGTGGGGGGTATTGTGCTGATTACCAGAATACATTCTTTTTCCATTACTGTTTTATCGTATTACATTATCCTCATTACCATTAACACTACGATTGTTGTAACTGATGAGCTTTCCGTCATATATTTACAATATTTTATTTCTGTATTTATGAATCATGTCCTTTCTCTCTCTGCCGTCACCTTTATCGATTGCCGTTCGACGCACATGTTTAGCCAACAAGATCTTGCATTTTGAGTAGCCGAGCTTTACAATCACCAAAAGGCATAGTTGCTCGAAAATACATAGAATCGCTTTTCTGCCATAGCTAGTTTTTTCCATCATAAACTTGAAAAGTTGAATTTCGACTCATTTCTTGTCGCCAGATTTCCGCCGCCGTCTAATATATAGACTTCCTAGCATTTCTACTTATCAGATTAATGCAGGTCGCATTATACTGCTCTCTATTGATATGGCAACTGAGTTTGCTTGTTGTGTGGCCTGTGCCTATTTTTCGTTTATTACTCATGTGGCTACCCTTAATGTATGTCCAATCAGCTACCTAGTCTTCATTTCCTTCAATGATTACACTCAACTTAGTTTCGTATGTGAATTTTGCCTGGTCCTCTCAAGCTCAAGTTCTAGAAAATCCGCGTTCACCTTCTACAAATTGCGCTGCACAGAGGATCAACATTGCATTACATATCTGGTCACAACACAGTGAATGCTATTCGGCTTTTTATTGTATTTTCATCAAGAACACGACAGAGTAAAGTACGATCAGAGCAAACATGCCTTTCCGTAGCTGTCTCGTGACCATAAGTCTGTGAACTTTTATAAAACTTAATGTAAACTTATTATCGTGCTTGTTCAGTCCTCTGCAGTCTTATGGCTGCTTTTTTTTTGTCTACGCGTAGATTAATATATTCGTTTCTATACTCAATTTCTGGTCCCTAATTGTCAATCGAGAGTATTTTGATGTCTCTTCAGGAAATTTCTTTTGCACATTTTTTCATAGTAAACCTTCGAGAACCGGAATCCTCCTAACAGATATGCAGTATCTGCTGCAGGGGAAGTTCTCTAACCTAAATAATCTATGTATGCTCAGATTATTTAGGCAGTAGTATGCACAGCCCGAATTCAGCCTCTCCTACTTTTTTGTTTTTATACGACATTATATACTAAATTGCACATCAGGCCAAATTGTTCTCAGATACTTGCCGTGCTACCATCTCGATACACAAAACGGCGCACCGACTAAACAATGCTTCCTAGGACTTTAGAGCTTCTAGGGTCCTTGGTCTATCCTAGACAGTCATCTATTTTATGCCAGTGTCATTCAGAATCCCGCATTCGCCTAGGTGCACAAGAGTCGTCACAGTAATAGTAGTTTGCTTCATCAGCTTTGTGTAGTGGACCCCTGCTTTAGGCGACAAGAAGGTTTGGCTGACCATTTTTAAGTTATAGCCCCCTTCGTTTTAGAACTTCATGAAATTCTTTTGCTGTTCATTCAAGCCGTGACTCCACCAACTATTCATTCCATGCGTTTGTATAATAGTCGACTTATCCTTTTCCAAAACAAATTTTGGCTGATTCAGCTCATCTTCGAAACTCAGACCTTTCATGGTTCCAATCCAAATTTTCACATTTCATCCAAATTTGTTTTTGCTAACAATCTCAAAGTTAGAATTTCGTTTTCGTTGTGCGCCGGATGCCTATTATTCTTCCCAATAGATAGGGGTTATTACTTGCGACTTGTGCTGTTTTTCGTCACTACCACGAGGACGAAATGTGTAGTGCACATTTTCTTATTTTTCATTATACGGGGCCGTATCTCTCTGTTTATAATCAATTATCTAAATTATACTTCCTACAAAATTACCCATTGTACAGCAGCCTTGTTTGACTACGTCTTGGTCGGCTAACCTTGATTTATTTGATCTATTCACAAAATCGTTCATTGGCTTTCTCACTATTCCTGGATGCGCGGTCCTCAATAACTAACCGCATCTTCCTTGCCCTTTCTCTTGCCTTGTATATATATATATATATATATTTATCTATAGAAACAAATTAACTGGCTTCGGACTTATTTACAGGCGATACTAAAAGCAAGGCTATACTCATTGTCCTTAGACGTAAATAACTGTAGTAATTTGGACACAATATGGCTAATATGTGTCCAAAGATCCGTCCAATTTTTTAGTCACGCCCTCATTTGTTGGCCCGAACGAGGAATACTTAATACAAGCACATTTTAGTTACTTGCATTTTCGCAAAATCTCACATAGCATTTTCACGACGTTCACATTAAGCTATTGTTGCTTAGTGCCATACCGAGATATGGTCACAACGAAGTCCACCAGCTGTTAGTCGACTGCTTAGCCTCTGCTTCTTGCTTTCTTTATGCGGTATTTTTTTTAGAACGGAAACTACTAGCATCGAATTGGACAGCGTAGGTCAAGACCTAGCTATTAAAAGGGCAATGAACACTGAGCTAGGCTTTCTGTTAAAGCAAGGGCTATAAGGGAACGCATCAACGAAGTCACCACGGAGCTGCAGAAGATGGAGTTCGAAACATCTATGCTCCGAAAAGGAAATAGGGAAAACTGCCAAGTACTTGAGAATTTATGTGAAGCCTTGAAATCCAAGATTGTGAAAGGCAATATTTACAACCACCGGGAACTTAGGATGGAGTCTATGAATGACGAAGCCTGTCACAACGCATTCTTCTTTCCATCGATCAGCTCTCTTCACGCATCGTCAACCACTGAACCCGTATGTCAGAATTTCCAACAAGATGACCCACGGGACGAAACCAAAGGCTACCGTGATATATACAAACACTGAAAACAATAATTGCGAAAATATTGACAATATATACTTGATGTAGGCAGCAGTTGCAAGCACCTTGTCATAATAGAGCGGTGACGCTTGAATTCATGCTCTTTATTCGGAATAGCTTTTGAGCCCTCGAAAAATTGGCAAAGTTTTTTCTTTAAAAGAAAGAAAACAGCTCCTGGCATGTAGCCCTCTTGGATATACCTCGCCAAGAAAATCGCTGCACAGGTCTCCCTTATCTTCAGGATGATGAGAAGTATCAGCTACTGGTAATAAGGGATGCTTCACGAAAACATTCGTTGAAGAGCGCCATCCAAGAGTTGCCAAACTAATTGCGCCCAGGTATTCATTTCCGATCTGATAGGGCTCCCTCCCTTAATAGAGCACAGTGCCTAGATTTCCTGACAAATGTTTTGCACCGTGAATATGGTTTTCAAGCATTGTTGGTTTTCTATAGTGATCTCGTGCTACACCTCCGGGACCGAAAGAGCTTTTTGTATATCGTCACTAGCATCGATCATTTCCAAGAAGTCTATCAGTACGGACGAGTTCATTAAGCACAATTACGCTATACGGTGAGAAAGTCATTTAATCTTCTGCCTTTTGAAAAAGAAGGATCGCCTGTTGCCTGAGGTATCTCCGCTTCTCAACAGTGTTTAATTTCTGAAAATGATCTTTGCATACACCGCGAAGGGTCTCATCGTCGCGTGCGCGTTTCTCATGCGATACTGCCGCATAGTCCGGGGAATTTCAACGGAGACTTGGCGAAGTCCGTTGACAAGCTTTTCAACCATATTGAGCGTTGACTTCGACGGTCCGACATATATAGTTCTTTCGTTGATGTTAGTGTTGTCAAGTACGATGTCATTGTTCTCCCCCAGCATGGAACAAAAATCATCCACAGGACGGTTGAAGAACACAGACAGCCCTTTACTAGGATGGTTGGTGCCCACTTTCCCTGCAGCTTTGCAGTGAATGGCATAAAGCCGAATATCTTGAAAACTTTGGTTGTTTAGGGTTCAACCAAAACTAGAATATCTACGGAGTTTTACGCATGTGGGGAAGAATAAACGAAGTTGTTAGGCATGATGAGTGTCCCGAGAAGCAATGACTCTCCATGCGACTATTTTTAAGTTCTGGCCGTAGAAACATGATTTACAGTGAGGCTAGACGGCAAAATAACAAAGGAAGCTGCGATCGCAAAAGGTCGTGTTGATATGAAACCTACCTAGCTGTGTATTTTCCTATACACATTGCAGGAAATCTCGTACTTGCTTTTGCCAAGTGAGTTCGGTTTCAAAATCATTGGGTTTATTGCTTTTTTAACATATCTTAAATCGTATGATAAAAATTTAACATTAGGTATTAACGTTAATTCATTTTAGAAAAACATGATTTCGATAACATCATGTTGTGGAAGTCCTCTACCAGTCAAATGCTTATCTACTGTCCGATATATGAACGTTCTTATAAGTATACACTTCGGACTTCTTCATCGATCCAACAACTGAATGTGTCTTGTTCTACTATAAACATAATAACATCTACATGTTGGTTCGCGCGACCTATTTTGGCGTTTTTCGCTTTTGACTTGAACTAGGATTACCGGGTGCAATTAAACTAACTCCAACTAAGTCCAATATTATAAGACCTAGATGCAGGTTCAACCAGGCTCACTCATATTTAGTTTTGCTTCAATATTACTTCAACTACAAATATTGTATCAATCTGTTTACAAAGCCAATATTTATACATGCAAGTTTTGGAAAGAAATAATATGCGAAGCCATTCATTCTAATTTCCTTATGTCATAATTTTATTTTTACAATTATGAAGGACTATTTTTTGAAAAGTCTGGAAGTCGATACGTAAATAGAGCTCAGGCTACGACTCTTAGTTCTTCAAATCAGGAACTACTTAACGATCAGAGATTATATTTCATTCAGATCGAGTGCTGTGATTTGGTGCAATATTGTAAATGATAATCTGCTGGGTTGCTTCAAGACTCATCTGGTAGTTGTTCTAGAATAAGCTGATGTTTTTCCACTTCCTTGAATTCGGAATTCGTTCGGTCTGACCACTCTTCGAAGCCCGGCTGTAAGTTCACACACATCAATTTTTATTTATGAAAAATGATTTATATTTGAACGACCCCTATAACACAATAAAATTCAATAAAATAATAATAGTTAATATGATAACAAAATTAATTATTAAATGGAAGCGTTTGTATTCTAGAATTTAATGCAGGCACACTAAATATTTAACAACATAATTTGGCGGAAACATAATCTTCTGTAGTAAAATAAACTTAACGAGGGTAATTTCGTTTACCCGGAAACGCAAATGCCGTAGAAATGGCTTGAATCTTTACCGACAATAATTCCATTAAGGGTAGCATATTAGGTCTAGCAAACGCGTTTGCGAGTTTAATAGACTAGATGATGCAAGTTTCTGTTCGAGTTTGTTAATCTTAATGCAGAAAATAATTTATTGTCCTTACTGGCAGAGGAGAAGGTCGTTTTCGTTTTGTTTTGTTTGTAAGAGCTTTCTCCTTTGCAATTCGAATTTCTAATCCTAGAAGATCTTCGCCATCCGAATGGGGCGACTCATCACTTTCTCGACGAACCACACGAGTAGGAAAACCTGCATTTCCTTTCTGGCGTCGTTTTCGGCTGTATGTTCTGCTAATTTTACCTGGAGCATTTACCAAAAGATATTGTTTTTTAAAAGCCGCGTAATTACCAATAACTATGGTATTTTCTTGTTAATCAGCGACTTTCTCACTATAACATGATCTTACCGTCATATAAGTTTAAATACTGTGCTGTCAGAAAAACAGATAAACATTGTTACACTATCCTTCCCTGGGTTTGGTCAACATTTCACAGTGTGTATTATTACTCAGAAAATAGTGTTTTGCTTGACATTTTACTTGAAATTATATGATTTTTTCTTAGCCACGTGCGCGCATAGATTACTCAATTTCTCACCAATCCAAGGAATATCCTGATCAAGGTCATCTCCTGGAAAGAAGTTGGTAGGTGCAACAAATTTTGGCTTGAGTAGATTATAAGCCCGATTATTATCCAAAGTCGAGCTTTCAAAGAAAGTTGAGTAAGCATGAGATATAGAGATATCACGTTGTTCATTGGACAAAACGGAACCATTTGTCAATATTGTTTGGCAACCATGTGGGAATGATAACAGCCGAGAAGAATGTCGAGGTAACGATCGCCGCTCCCCACTAAAATAAAATAGAAGCAAATCAAGTGTTAGAAAAAGGAAAGAATATATATATTATAACCCATTCATTTTTGATATATAAGTTATAAATAGTGGTGGTACCTGACGATGGTAACAGGTGTGCTCTCCCCCTGTTCGACTGTCAGATCATTGTTAGAAGCCAGCGGGTCGGATTCAAAGGGAGATGGCTCAATTAATGATGAAGTTTTTCGACGTAGTCGAGCGCTTGCTCTCCGCTGCGGACTCACTGATGGCGTTATATGAAAGTCCGAAATTTTCGCCACCGAATTTGTCACTAAATCGCCCCTGCTGCAGACCGAGGACCCTGAAACAACTGCAATAGGCGTAAACCAAGCGTGAATCGTAAGTTATTTCCTAGCTAATTTATAGTTACTACCAGGTGCGCATCAAAAGGCGCAAATTAAGATTAGAGCAAATAAACTGTTAAAGCATCTTCAAATGGTAAGAAATGCAAGCAAAACATATGGTACAAAATAAGAAAGCGCATTAGTAGTGCACGGGCAGAAATGCCACCCACTAAGCTCTCTTGACTCCTTTCTAACATGATTCCAGCTATGGCAAGAAAAAATAAAAGTAGGTAGAACACATAGTTCTTAGATGTACAGTTTTTGGAACAGCAGTGGACAAATGGGAAAACTTTGAAACCACACTCACATTCATCAGTGCGTATGAACATTCTTTTTCATTAATTTCTACATGAAAAGAGCACGAGAACTAATTTCGTCCAAGCGTTTGCAAAACCGAGATAGCGAAAACGTAAGTTTAAAGCTGATAATGTTGATCGCACTAGTCAGAAACATTTAGACCATACAGTCTCTAATATATGTCGAGCTCGGTGGCTCGGTACACTGGCGTCGGTCTTGGAGGAAACACGTCGGTGCACGCGCTTGCCGTTGCTCATTTGTATTTTTAGAATCCGTCTTAAAAAGTAATGGAAATGCTGGCTCTACGGTTTGCTCTAAAAATATAAACATAGTCCCTGTTACATAGGAGTAAATCAGCCAACTGTGGCTAAGCGTCTCGGCTAAAGATACTTTCACTATCTAAAGACAAGTCGCACCTAAGCGGAATGCAAAGACAAACAGCTTAAAACAATGATCGAACTTTACCTCATCGGTAGTGCAGAAAAGATATGAAATGCTTTGTGGAGTTCACAATTCCGAATCGCACAGGTAAGGATTCCATTACCTCATCGCTACAATAAGTATTCGAACTGAAAGCAGGACGTGTACATGTATTTTAATATATAACTGTTTCGCCTGATCGACATTGAAAGATACTCCCAAATGAATCCCACCTGCGATGCAGATTTCGCTGTA
Organism: Tropilaelaps mercedesae; assembly: GCA_002081605.1. NCBI lineage: Eukaryota > Metazoa > Arthropoda > Arachnida > Mesostigmata > Laelapidae > Tropilaelaps > Tropilaelaps mercedesae. The sequence continues at coordinate 28,989 of MNPL01004104.1, read as the reverse complement.
CCATGCACTATGAATGCACGTCCAGCACATCTTTCTTTCAAAGGAAACCATGCAAATATGGAGGAGTAGTTCTAAGCGTAGGAGAAGTTCTAATCAGATTTGTGCACAATCTGATTAGTCACGTACCTTTACACGGTTGTGTTTGACGACCACTAGAAGTTTTTCTTAAAGAGTTCTGCTTCTTAAATCCGTCAACAGCATCCTCTGATGTCAACCGCCTTTTTGCGATGCTCAGCTGGCATAAGTTGTCGCTGCTTTCTTGATTTTCCACTGACCGTAGAATTCGTTGGGCGCTAAGAGACATTGTTTAATTCAAGGTTCCAATATTTATGACTACTTTGAGCTCAAACAGCAGCAATATTCGCCGAGTAAACGTAACAGAACAGTCTATACAGGCTGTTCTGTCATCACAGCGTCAGCCGATTTGCAGATCGAATGCTCACATTGTAGATCACCTTCGAAAACCCGACAACTTCGACTGAACAGTTCGGCACGATTATTCAAATATTACGTCGACGTAACAATAATTCTCCTAGTTCGACCATTAGCACACAAAGTTTGAACAGATCAATAAGAATCTGTATGAAATGTACCGTTGCGACTCAATTTTCAGGACCTCTGGCTAATACACCCAGAAAACTCTTGTTTTAGTCACTTCCCTTTATGCGCATGAATATACCCATTAAAGTTTGAAGCTTAGTGGCTAGATCTTGTCTGTTTTTACAAAAACTTGGAATCACATCTTGGTCTCTTCATAGATGATTTAAGGCGAACTCAGAACTGACGAATACAGTGATATGGCGGGAAAAGCACCATACACACGCCAAACTTATTTCTGTATCTAACGAACTTAGAAAGACATTACCTAATTTCAATTACCTTAAAAAAAGATGACCATTTGTAGCAGTACGAAATTGGTCTACAGCGTGGACTAGTTTGAGATACGAAAGTTGCATTACGGGACAGAATTTACTCATTTCTGAAAACGTCTTGTTGAGAACTACCAGTCCGGAAGCATATCTTTCAAAATATGTACCGTTAGAACCAACAAATTATATTTACTTGTTACAAAATTAAATATTATAGAAAGTATTTTCCTAGCGTATATATTTATTGTGTGCGCGCATTTCAGCTTTCTCGTTGTAAACCATAAAATTCGACACGCGCTTCTCTGAAATGATCGCCTCTACCGTTGATTTTAACGTCAACTAGATCCTATGGCAGCCGATCAGCGGAAACCCACGTGGCCGTAAACTCCAACCCTAATGCGCTCCCTCGATTTATTTCTCATTATGTCATGAAAGGCGAACAGATACGTAAAATGCACATTGTGTTTGCTCTATTGTGCCATTGATTTATAATTACATAGTACTAGTGCAAATAATCTGAGAATAACTTATTTGCTTGACAAAGTGTTTACTGAAAGAGTCAAGTGTGCTGATCGTTTAGAGTCTAAAGTTTGGAGAGTTTACAGAGCGGCAAATATGTTTCCTGGATAAGTAGACAGTTTAGCACATGTGTGCAATAAATAGAAGTTAGTTGCTACTCATAATTGTTAGTGCTGACTGCCTTCATTTGTGACTATGGCTAATCGTATAGATCTCCTTGGATTGAAGAGTGTCGTGGCTGAAAGCAACGATGCTCTACATAGCATCGAAGTAAATAAGCCACTCATTTGCGAACTTGATATCGGGGAGCTGCTTGTCGTGGACCCAAATGCCATCGAAGACTATAGAGCAAAGTAGGTGTATAGGCGGCTTTCCCTCAGACAAATTCCGTGATTTTAGAATATGCCATACTTGTACTCGCGCTTTTCTGCTTTTTTATGCATGTGTAAGAAATATAAAAGGTTTACAAGTAGGAATGATATTCACAACTATGAACTATTTCAGGGGGAATGTAGAAGATTATGTTCTCGCATTGACGCGGGACAACGTTCAATTAATGATGAACGCCATCTTTCAAATTTCAACAGAGGTGCGCGAAGATACCGTAGTCATAAAGCTACCTCCATCTACGACGCGACTGCCCCGAGAAAAGCCCGTAAGTGCCATCCACAGCTATCTTTAATCAATCTTAGTGCGACCTACTTTAGTACAATTTAAGTTGGAATTTTGCTGGCAAGGTTGTGCAGTCTGGCCTTCTAGATATTGTTTGGCACTTACTAAATGTGCGTGCTTCGCGTGTTGCGATATATCTGAGATTCGCCCCAGAAAAGAGTAGTGAGCGAAATATGCAAATATATACCTGCGTTAATATTTTTGCAGTGCCCGAAACCTACAGCTTTAACGAAGTGGGAGGAATTCCGCCGTAAAAAAGGTTTGAAAACACAGAAGAAAGAGAAACTTGTATGGGATGACACAGCAAAAAAATGGAAACCGCGGTTCGGTTTTCGAAGAATTAATTCAGAAAAGGATATCTGGGCTATTCCTGTTCCGGAAGGCGCTGGTAAGCTCCTATATTCGCACTTTGCGTTAGCTTTATAAGAGTATTAGCCGCGACGTGCCCAATTTGTTTTAGTTTTTCCAGCTTTATAGAACTCGGTACACTTTTTAAGGCTGGAAACAAGTGTGGCCTCAAAATATTTTTTATATAAAAGAGCATTTATCTGTACCATTTTACTTACACTTGTTTTATTTTTGTTATCGTTTGTTTTACTGTCGTTGTAAACACCTTTTGCAGACCCTATGGAAGATCGATTTCAACTCATGAAAACCAAGAAAAAAGAACGTATTGCCAAAAATGAGTTACAGAGGCTTCGCAATATTCAGAAAGCGCACAAGGTATTACAGTAACAATCGTAACACATACATTTATGATTTGTAATGGTTACCGGAATCTTTTGTAAATAAAATATTGGACACTCTGGAGGTTATAAATAACCTCTAGAGTGTCCAACACAGTTCCTCACGGGACCCTTACCCATGAGACCATCAACTCAGTTATTTACTTTATATTGATGTTAAGTATATTAAGTAAATATGTGAGATTATTCGTAGAATGTAAACATTAATTCTATGAGAACTAGAGTTTCAACTCTCCTATTTTTATTTTTCGTACTTTATCAAATTGAGAGGAACCTTACAGTACAGGGTCTCCTCTCTAAAGTCACCTTAAGTTGTTTCATGAAGCTGAGCGTATAATTCGCCATTGTATAAATCCAGTGATAAATGCGTAAATTGCGCTCACCCTCGATCTACATACAGGTGAAAAAATCAACCCGTCAGTGGTCCATAAGAAATAGTAAATAGAATAATTTCAAACAAAGATCGCGCAAAGGAATGGCGATTTAATTAACTCCTATAGTTTGCACATCGCAGCTCTTTCAAATATCATAGAACTATTATGGTGCACATTCACACAATTATAGTGCAATCGCTTTACATTCTAATAACGAGTTTTATAGGAGCTATGTCGAAGTCGTATCGGTTCTTAATTAACCGTGATTATTTCAGATCGACAAAGTTGCCATTTCTTCTGTGATGCCAACCGAAAAAATGTCGCCTTCTTTAGCCTCCAAAGCTGCCGCTGTGGCCAAAGCGAGTACAGCATCCATGGGCAAATTTGATAAAAAATTGGCCCTGGAAAATGAAGCGAAGATTAAGGGCAAAAAACGGCATTTCGAGGATAACATCGGATCTATTTCATTTGAAAAGGACCGATCTCTTAAAATTCTTGGTGAACTGGATCACAAACGACCTAAGTTAAACTACGCTCGAGTTGTGGAGAAACAGATAAAACAAGATATTCAGGAAGAAATTAAGACAAAAAAAGAGCGTAAGCGAGGCACCAGGAGTTCAAAGAAGCTCGGAAATAAGAAGGCAGCTATCAAAATGGCAAAGGTTAACAGGCTCAGGAAGAAACCAAAAGGAAAGGGCAAATGCACTAAAAGGAGATAACTTTTTTGTTTCATGTCGTAACAAGACCACATATCTTTATCGGGCTGCTATTCTTCTGTACCCCCAGCCGTAGCAATTTATATTTGAAGTGCTCGCCAGTTTTTGAAAATCTAGCGTTTTCAACATTAATAAAGCAAGAATGCCGTTGTTTTAAATGGTACCTACAAAAGGACAGCCTTATTATCATGTTGTAGGCCCGCATGACAGTGAAAAATGGCACGTGCACAGTGAACACAATAAATATTTGTAAGTTCTTGCAATTTATTTAATTAGAAAGGCTTCAAAAGCTATCTGTTGAACGAAAGCTCCTGTGAATCAAAACTAGTCTATTGTGATACGTATCTGTATCCGCGTATTAGTTAAGCCCATATCAGCGTACCACAAAAAGCTGACTTCTAGATTCTACTTGAAAAGTAAAATTAGTGACAAAGTTGAAGCAATTACCCATACTTCCCGGTGTGGGTAAAGAATGAAATGAGCATCTTTATAAAATTTTGTAGAATAGCGAATTTTATGTAGTTCGCATTCGTTACTGGTAAGATACATGTGTCTGCCATCTGCATGCATGTGGTGTTCAGCAATGACTCAAATTGGAATCTAGCACTAGAGATATACATCATACATTGGATGTACGTCTCAGTGTACGCAGCTGGTTTATACAGCAAGCTTACCGTTTAACTCGATTTCTACCATTATTTAAGATCCTTAGTTTGAGTTATTACCATTTTTAACTTTAACTGCGGCATCACACCAGCCATGCTTCATAACTGTCAGTTCCACTCCACGCTATATGTTACTCAGCCGCCTGTACCCCTAGTGTCCTCCGCGTTTCATTCAACTCGATTTCTTTCCCAAAACGGTGTGCTACGCCTAATACTTTTATTTGATTTTCTAGCGTTGTTCGTTGAAATACGACATACTCGGCCATTTACAGCTACACCTTATATCAAAATATTCTCTGAAGCATTCTGTTTCGTCCGATGAACGAGCCGGTGAACCTTGTAACATTGTGTCATTCTCGATATTTTTTATATATAACAAACTTGTAGACTACCCGTCTTGCTACTTATTTGATTCTTTTACATTTTTGTTTTCTCTGCACCTTTGTGCGTTTTTGTGGTACCACATTTATAGATATTTCACAGCTGCATTTTCCTTTTAAATGGAGCGTTGTTTCATGCCGTTCGTCTATTAATTTTCTTTCCTCTTCTATATTCAATAAATTGTCTGGTCAATTTTTATTAAAATTTCTCTGCCATGTTCCATACGATATTTTTGCTTAAGCTTCACATTCGCAGAGATTGGACATCTCGAACTCTCGTTGTACGTCTCTCCTATTTCAGTAGCAGTTCCACAAAATTCTCCCACAGTATCAAACGTCGTTTGCAACTGATTATTCCTCTCTGCTAAAACGCTGTCAACCCCATATGACAAATTACAAATTTAGCACTTCTTTTACCTTTTATCATACTTATGTCATTCAAAAACTAATTTCATTTATATACCGTTTGTGTCACTTTTTCAATGTGCATAATAGGGAACGGCACCGAGCAGTGTCCTTCCTACATAGACCTTGTAGCGATTTTGCCAAGTTCTTTCCATAACTATTCCCGTAAATTTATGTAAATATTCCAACCCAACATTCTTCAGACCTTATTTCAATGCTTCCCAGAATTTCTCTATCAAATCTATCATATTTCTTACTGTATATCTAAAGATGCTACTAACTCTTATGCTTTTTTGCCTATTTAAGTAACTCTAATACTAACTTCTGGCAACGGGTTCTACTTTTTGTTATGCTGAAGCCGCTTCATAAAGAAATTGTTCTGAAGCCACTTTCTAATGCTGAACTGCATTAGAATTACAATAAAAATTATTACAATAAACATTACAATAAAAATTATTTCAAACTGTGCACATTTTAAATTTAAAAAAGCAGCCACTTCTCTATAGTTCTTAGTCTGTATTACAATACAACCGTTCTGGAAGTCAGATTGCAAGCTCTTAAATCTCACAAATATTCCGATAATAAAATGTTGGTTATTTCCAATGCGTATGCACTAATGAAATGCTGTTTGATTTTCCCACTTGTAGCTACTAATATTCACGAATATTAAAGAGATAATTTTATTAGCGACAAAATGGTTGTTTGAAAAATCCATGTACCACACATGTGATGACGGTAAGCCAGTTCATATTTGTGAGTGCGATAAATATAGGCTAAATATTAGGGATTATCTTTATTAGGGACCATGTACATGTGACAAGATTTATATCGTTTGTATATTAAAGGGTTGCTGACTGCTAGCCTCCCCTCCATCTTTGCCGTCCTCTCACGAATTGTCAAAAATGAAATTCGTCTTCCGTGTACAATTTAGCCACTGGCATCACCTTGAAGCATGTGATCGGGTAACGTATGTATAAATTGTATTTTATTTGGTAGTTTTTCTGTATCACTCCGCTTCTTCCGGGTAAACTGCGACCTAGTATGTTGATCTAGAGCTGTAATCTCTTTCTGCTTGCCAGTTGCCTGTGATCGGAGCGGGCTCGATCGCGGTGATCGGCCTCTGGGTGAATTGCAATTAAAAGCGGTGCAAATCTTGCGGTGTCGCCAGCAAGACATCCCATTTGGGTGGTCGTCATGCCCAAGAATAAGGGTAAGTCCCAAACACCTTTTTTTCACCTTTCAGTGCTGTACTGTCTTTCCACTCTAGTGTGTCTAGCGGCATGTTGACTTTTGATGACACATGCAGAGACAGCGGCATACGATCACGCAGAGGCAGCGGCATACGATCACGCAGAGGCAGCGGCATACGATCACACACAGACCACCAACGACTGTTTGTAATCGCTATAATGTGTGTAGTGACTCAGCCTTCGGTTTCGAATATTGCAAGATTTCTGCATGTGTTGTTTTAAGTTTTCAATAAGGTAGCTAGATAACCGATTTGGCGTCAAATGGGTCCTGAACGAAGATCAGAAGCTCAAAGGGTGGATGAACGACTATGCGTTTGCCATTTAGACGATATTATATTCAGTTTTAAAATAATAGGAAATTACGCTGTCTGGAAAATGAGGTATTTTCACCGTACTGTACGACCTAAACATTTAAAGCATTGGCTACATTCGCTCCCGTGACGTTAGAAGATATTTAAATTCACGTTATTTGAAAACATCTTGGACAGGTATGTTTCTTGGACAAGTGATAGTATATACGACAATTATACGGACTAAGACACGTCAATGTATTAATCACCCTCTTCCTGTGCTTTTGAATTCTGGTTAGAGTGTTGCCTGTAGAGAAGTATTGTGCATTTTTTGGCTTTTTCGATAAATCGGTGAACCGTAGAGTGCTTATGACCATCTGCTAAACGCTCCTAATTTAAACCTGGTTTTATGGTGGCAAGATCGCGTTGTTCTCTGACTTACTCATTGATAGGTGATTAAGCAGCGCAATTATAGATATCTTAGGGTGTAAATGCTTGCCTTATGGTGCGCTTCCGAGACTAATTGAACGATATGATTTTGGGGATTTAATTCCCAAGATATTTAGTGAGCATTATGTAACTTCACGAAACAACTAATAAGCCTTCCGCTTTTATCTTTTACGTAAATTTACTTTAATTTTCATTAATTGCATCATGTAATCTCTTTTTCAGCTACAACTAATATTGAATCATTTACATAAAAGCAAGCATTCTCATATACCCCGGAATAAGTATACCTTTTATTAGACTTTGTCCTTACGCATAGTGCAGCAAGAAGTGGGTCCTTCAAAAGAACCCCTCGGCAAGGAGTCAATGCTTCAAAAGGACGCTGCGGTAAGGAATGGGTGTTTTAAATGGGCTCACTCTTAACAAATTTTATGTAACGCCTAATGTATTACGGGTATGTTATTATGATAACAACATTGTGATAAACAAAAAAGGGGATCTCTGCCTGCCTGGGAAAATGACATCATCCCACGTATGTAACAAGGGACTGGTTGCTAAAAGTAAGAGTTATTGCTGAGGATCCACAGGGCTCAAAAAGTAAGACTCGTACTTTGAAATCTGGCTTATGAAAAAGTACTTGGATATCGAACATCATACGCTTATGACGACCCGCTCATGATCATTTCTCCTGCAGAAAGAACCCTAAAAAGTGTCGCCAGTGTACCTTTGCCAAAGATTTCCACGAGAAATAAAGTATATTTAGGTCAGTGCAACAAACACTGGCAATAAACGTGAAGCGCGCTTAACGTATAATGTCGATTGAGGCCCTACTGGTCCTGGCTATGGTACTATGTGGGACTTTCTAACAGAAGAATGGAGCGAGACATACCTTGAAAAGGATTTTAACTTAGTCACAGCTCAGAAAGTCATTTCGAAACCAGCGAAGAGCAGTGGCGTGCGTAGTATTCGAGGTGGACTAAAAGGTCTGGACCAAGAGTTTGATATCGTTGCTCCTACGGTATTCCGCTAGACGACTCAGGTGCTGCCTAAATAGGGACATTTCAAGAGCAACATACTCAGAATCATAGGACAAGTCGCGGCTACTCCGTATTGTGTGACCGCAGGCAAACGGACGATATTAAACACATGATTTTGCGATACATGGCTCTTGAGGACACGATGGCTGCGATCGATTGTGGGGGTAGCCAGGCCTCCAAGCTTTTGACGCACCTCTGCCGCCAGAATGACAGCATGAAGTAAACAACTATTTATGCCTTGTCTAGACTCATTTAAGTTGTGTATGAAGGCAGAAATTTGCAGCATATTAAAAAAAACTGGGAAGCATAACGACTATCTTCCATGGTTTCAAAGTAATGCTAATAAACTTTGAAGTCAGGGTTGTGGATGAACACAGTTTTTGATGGGTTTATGCGACTCTTATGCTAGTTCTGCATGCTCGTATGCTAGTGCTACGAATAATCTATGTGCGTTTCCGAATCCCTCAAAAAATTATGTTTATGACAAATATCAACAGATACCGCTTGATAACATTACAGGAAAGGGAGGAAAGAACCGACGAAGAGGGAAGAACGAGAACGAAGCAGAGAAAAGGGAACTTGTTTTCAAGGAAGATGGACAAGGTTTGTATTTACTTACATCTACAGTCATATCTGTCCTACATGCGTACAGCCTTATACAAAACTAATGTAATTGTGTAAACAGTATTTCTTGTCCGTTAGCTATTAATCACGTTAACGATTGCTTGTTGCAAAAAATTCCGTGTCAACATGCTGCGACGCAGTTTCTCACATGTTCGAAATGTTTGCCATAATTCAGAGAAAATTTAACTGATCTCTGTGCACAATACTTAGAAGAGATGTTGCTTAAGTTCAAGAAACTTGACGTTTTGTGTAAACCGGTTTGCGTTTTCAGAGTATGCGCAGGTGGTCAAAATGCTGGGAAATGGTAGATTGGAGGCGATGTGCTTTGACGGCACTAAACGCTTATGCCATATTAGAGGTAGTTTTCGAATATTTCACGTTAATAGATATTAAGGCTGAAGCTATCTATTTTCTATTTAGCTACGCAATAGTTCGTAATATCAGGAATAACTAAGCATTAAATAAGAAGGCATAAATGAAAAGATGTCACTTTTGGCGTACTATACGCTTAAATAGGAAAAATGTGTTAAATAAATGCT
>MNPL01004104.1:0-18925 GCA_002081605.1 Tropilaelaps mercedesae | reverse complement strand
ATATATATATATATATATATATATATATATACACACAGGCAAGCTACGTAAAAAAGTATGGATCAACCAGGGTGACATAATTTTAGTTGGTTTACGCGACTACCAAGATGCTAAGGCAGATGTTATTCTCAAATACAACCCTGACGAAGCGCGTAACCTCAAGGCATACGGAGAGCTTCCAGAGCATGCAAAAATCAATGAGACGGCGGCGTTCGGTGAAGAAGAAGAGGACGACAACATTGAGTTTGATGACGTCTCAGGAGACGAAGATATCGACGATGTACGTATTTCATTTGTAAATATTGCTATCCCCTATGAGACAAACTAGACCAATGATGCGCAGGAAATCCGAGATTATGTACTAATCTTATAGGGTGCGTTAATATTTCCAACAATATTTGCATGCACTGTGAAGTTGTATAAAAAAAAATCCACGTTAGCTTCAAAATTAATTGTGATAAATGTTGTTAACGTAGTTATTACTCAAACAACAAACTAACGATCGGGGTATCCTCCTTAACAGCTGTGTCGCTGATCTTAAGATACATGTGTTTTCAAACTCTTAAAATTTCAGATTTGAGCGCCGATGTGTCCCTTGTATAAAGCTGCTGTGTATTAAACTCGACGACATCGCAACTTGCGAGCACTTCTTATAATATTGGTATATAACGATAATACATGGAATTATTAGGCATTCAAGCTTCACTATCATTAAAATGAGAATGCCGTCGAGGGTTTAGTACATTTAATAAATGTATTGTTCCGAATTTTTTGTGTGACTTATCTTGTTTTCTGATGGCCATCATTAATATTTGTTTCTATGTGTCCAATCTTTTGCATTTGCATGCGTTACAGCTGTATCCAACAAACAAACGAATTTCTTTGTTATACGCCATAGACTAAACCTATTTTCTTCTCTGTACTTTTGAAAGGGGAATGCAGCTTATACAATATTTATCTTACAATTCTACAGTTACCTTGAATTCTACAGTTGATTTCATTCACGTGCTTTTCATAAACCTGGATGAATTTAATGAAATCATAACTGTCAAAGAAATGTTTAAAACTCGCATGTGCGAATCTTGCAAGAAAACAGACACTACACAGCGGGAATGCCATACGCGAGAGCGTAGCAGCTAAGTTTCTTTACTCGTAAGTGGAGTCACAAATTGTGAATTAATCGGAGCAATAATGGCGAGCAATATTTTTTACGATGGCTTACAGTTCACTGGCTGTCACATTATCTGCTGGCGTCACAGTGACGGCTTATTGTCCGGAGAGGAGATATTTTTAGATTATTACTACTATGGTAAACAGCTTCTTTGCTTCGGAAGAGATCCTCAGACCTCACGCGTATTTATATAAAGTAAGACAATATCCGTTACCTCAATATTAGCGTTATTTCTTAGGGCTACTCTGGAGAGCTTCACAAGACAAGAAGATGCGTTGTTGAGGAGATGTAAAAGACTTTCTTTTCGCTCACCCATGTTGTTCTCCGAACGCTCGACAACATACAGGAAACAAAATCTCTCACGGCAACCGTTCACTCTAATTTTGCGGTCTTGACAACTGGTAGTAGGTTGAAATACAAAATAGGACTAAGGAGACGTGTTGACAGTAATCCACGGTACGGGGTGTGACCACGAAGATCGTAACAAATGATATTTTGGGAGAATTTTCTCTCAGTCGAGAGGTCGAAGGGCCATTCCTCTGCTCTCTCTCCCTTAAAACAAAAGCAGCTAAAGAAGCTTATCCTGAAATTTGTAAAGGGACAGATTGGCACGCCGTAAAACTAGGGAAAGCTTTATGTGGATAGTCAACTAGTCACAAAATTTGTCCTATCTAGGTTTGAAATTTAAAATGAATATACAGTATTTTTAGAACACGACAAAACTATAACGCCAAAAGCATTTCCTAAGCAAGTACCAATCATACTACCGAAGCTTGTGGTTTATAATATGAGCTCGTTACCAACACTTCAGAACTAGCGTCCTTATAGGAAAAGGTAGCATTACACATATTGGTACGTCGTTTACTCGTTTCTACATTTTAAAATGAGGCTGAAGGGTTGTGTCCTTTCAAAACCGTTATTAAGAAATTTTAAAATCATTTTTATGGAAGTCAAATGATATTTTATCAAATGCTCATTTAACTGTTTTCAACTGTTCTTTTAAGAAAGCTTTTTAGGTGTAAGAAGCAACTCATTGTAGTTCACTCGCTATTCAGCTTTTAAAATGGTGGTATATGTAATCAAAATCGTTTCGTCTTTTGAAAAAAGTTCTCCAATTATAGACCATCGGTAATATCGGTGACATCCTTCTATAAATTCATAATACGCATTGTCATTCAACTGATTTTCCACAAACCAATTTTTGAGGCGATATACCACAGGATTTTTGAAGCAGTATGCGATACTGCACTGGAGAGCAAGCCGAAAATTTTTCAACACGTTGTCAAGATAGTACACATTTTTAAACACATTGTCAGGATAGTATAAATTGTGACAAAACCACAGTTCAAATTACCTTTGGAATAAACACACCTCAAGGAGTCCAGCTTATTTAATCAATAGCGAAGCATCCCGCTCGTAGAAAATACAATCAAGGCATCCTTAAACATATCAGTCTCATTCTTTGCTTTAGGCGATCTCCTTGGGGTCCACAGAAGTTGCTCGAGCTCCCATAGGGCCCACGGTAGAAGCGCTGCAAGCATGAACACCATCCTAAAAAGTTGATCCTAAAAAGTCAACAAAACTTGAAATTCCGATTCTACAGCTGAAAATTATAATATGACAAATAAGTAGCAGCACTGGTTACGTTGTGTACGGAAAATTGTATTTGTCCAATACAACTCTCCGCTATTCAGGGGCCATTTTAGAGCCAACGCTGTGAAATCTCGGGTATGATGAATGTGCTTCAGCAGATGGCGGCAAAGCAGAAAATATTTATAGTCCGGCGCTTGTAATCGTAGCAAGGACTGACATGAAACCGGAGACTAACTCAGCGCAATGGACACCACGATGTAAAGTGCACCACCTAAAGCCTGTACCAGAAATATCAACTTTCTTTTAGACCGAGAGAAAGGCACGTGAAAAAATTGACATCCACCTGTCGGGACACGAAATTATAGCCAGCAAGCAGGTTAAACATCTGATAGTAGAAGAAAGTAGGAGTTTGAAAAACGGGTCTTTATTTAAAACAGGGTCTCTCTGACTTTTCCAAAGGACACAAAACAAAATCCAAGCTATTTCCCTGAACGCTAAAATGTTGGTTTATAATTGATATTACATTACAATGTCACCATTGCGCCACACCACAATGCGGGTCGCGACATTAGCTTACAAAAGAGATATAGTGGTCTCGAGAAAATAAACAAACCTTTAAAATTCCATTACCGTCTACGCGTAGTACATCCGCTCCTGAGTTAGTTTTAACCGTAATGTGGACTACGTGTCCAACCTAATTTTAAAGTGCTTGGTAATTGCAACGATGACTTTCGAAGTGTTCATTTTATTACCATGTTTACATGACATACAATGACACACATGAGTTGTCGTTGGACGAGAAAGTAAAAAGAAGAATTTCGATTATCTCATGATCTTCCGAACAAATTCGAGTGTTTAATGGCTTATTCTGCGTAAATTCGTGCGGGTTTTCATGTACGCAGCTTTATTCAAACTAATTATAGCAATGTATAATCATTTCCAAATTGACGGCATTACAGGTTCGCAGAACAATCGTGTCAGTTATAATGCTTTACCCTCTGTATAACAATAAGGGAAAATTCGAACGGAATAGATAAAATAGCAACCCTGTAGTACACTCAGCTACTACCTAAAAATATAGATGGACTATATTTTTTTGATTTACAAAGCGCATAATCGTCGATGCTGTTCCTTTGCTAACTGTCTCTCTTAACTGTAGGCTCTCAAACTCACTTTCAGACTCATTCTCAAACTTTCAAACCAAGATACTCTTGTTTTCAATTTTAATAGGATAAATAAGTATTACACGAATTTCACATTACGCAACTCAGTAAGTCCTTATCCGTAATGAAAACGCCATCACTGTAGGTAGCGATAGAAATGCCGTCACTGTAGGTAGCGTTGAAAATGAGTACGCTGACGTCAGTCCTTCCATTAAATCCTGGTGGTGAACCACGATAACGTCGTTCTCTATATCCTAAAACGTGCTAATTTTATAAAAAATTTAATCTGCAGTATAGAGCTTTAGGGGCGCGCCTAACACGCCAAAGCGCATCGCTTACACCGAGCATTAAACAACTTTTTTGGCGCTTACTCAAGCGATGTTTTACGGTGACAGGCATCCTATGATATTTTAAGCATTCTTATGTTGTTATTTCACATTTTCGTGCCGCACTTCATTCGTTATGTGCTTAATAAAAATGAACTTTGTATTGTACATCCAGGTTTTTCATTTGTTTTAGTAAATAAAATCACAAATATGAGTTTAGTTTGACAGCAACTAGGTGATTCGGGTCCTCGTACATTTACTACTCCAATTTCTGGACACCAATAATATTTTTTAAGTTTCTAACGGGATTTAAATATTCATAAAAGCACTTCTGGTTAACTCTTTTTTTCTTATTGTGACGCTGATGCAATCAAGTTTATTTCGAGCTCCTAATCTCGCTCAACCGGGATGATCGCTAGGATTATAGCATTGCTATTTGACGCCCCTTGGCTTAATTAACGCTTATTTAGCGCCAACGACCTCGAGAACGCTGGTGTAAGTTGCATTCATGAAATTGGGTCAAAACAGAAAGGAGATAAGTAGGGAGACATATAATACTTACCTATTGACGCAACTAAAGGATAAGGGTCGTCAATTCATAAGCTGCATATTTACGAAAATAATGCCATAGCTTACTCTACGGAATCCAATCTTTATTTTTAATAGAAAAAGGGTATATCTTGAGGAATAATGTTCTTAATAAATCGCCATGTGAGCACTACGTATTAAACCTTATGAGGTGCTCATTTATAAGGTGTAGTGTGAGGATGTTAGGCATCTGACTAATGGCCCATTGGAGCAAGGAACATGTGGACCATTTTTGGGGTGGTGTACGACAGAGTAACAGCAGTAAGGTGGGGTTAGCCATGGAAAGCGAGTTTCAGCCCTCCTCCCTTTCGCGAAATGTCGGAAAGAGCTAGGCTACCCGCCACCAACGACACATCCTCGGCTGTTTCGTTTTTGGGTTGGCGGTGGGTAGGAGGTAACTGTGGGAAGGGAAGTAGCGGGAGATCTGCCCCCTTCCGCTCTCCAACATGGCTGCGCTCGTGGCTAGAATTCTCAGCTGATTGGCTAAGTCAAGAGCCGAAACACGTACCTACAAACCTGGTATATTCTCGGTAAATAGCCTGCAAAAAGGTGAATATGCTAGTAGTGAACACACTTCCTTAATATTGTCAAACTGAGGAGCTTTTATTGGATTACATACATAATACAAGTCAGCTATAGAAAACAGGAATGCCAAATACATCTATAGTAATATCGTCGTGATTCTCATCATTCATGACGCCCTCATGACTAAGGACAGCCGGAGTTGTTTCATGTGTTCGATTGTTACATTAAGCCAATTTAATCATTCTGGTAGTCATCCTATTGAGGGATTAATTAGAGCTCTGGAGGAAAGACGAGCAGCTCTAGTCAGTAACCAGCAAGATGTCACGCTTGAAGGACTCTGACACTGCATACGATGAGGCTATGGCGTTAAATGATGCTTCGGAAGACATTGTTTTGAGCACAGCCGACGGGGAAGTGCGCGCCAGTTGTCGAATGCTCGCCAAAATTTCTCCGTATTTCTCGGCTATGCTCTCAGGTGGCGCAGGTCAATGGCGCGAGGCGAAAGATCGTAACGTCCATCTGCCACATTGCACGAGCGCCCAACTTCAGCTCATTCTAGATTGCGTTCAATCCCGCGACTTTTCGGCCATCGACGGAGAAATGGAAACTATTTTCCCCATTCTACATTCACTCGAAATTAACTTCCTCGTAGAATACTGCGTCGATAAGCTCGTTGAGAATGTGCGTGTAGACAACGTGCTAGAACTTTTCCAAGCGGCTGATCACTTTAACACTGCGAGGTTACGTCAAGCGTGTCTCTCGTTTCTGCTCAACAATCTCAAAGATCTCATGGAAGACGATACGTTTAAAAACGATTTAGATATTACTCTTTTTAAAGACCTGTTAGCTTCAGACCAGCTACAGGTGTGCAGCGAGGATGAGGTTCTAGAAATAATTGATGTCTGGTGTTCGGCAGAGGGACGAGGCTATCAAAGACGCTACCTGTTAGAATTTGTCCGTTTTCCTCATCTGTCAAACAATTGCTTTGAGCGCTGCCGAAGTGAACCTTCCTTTCAAAACGTCACGACCCTGCGAACAGTATCTCGTTGTACAAACTGGTGTGAACTAAGCAGCAAACTGTTACGCGGCCGCTTTTATGATCAGTGCCACGTTCACATGGTATGGTGCAAATATAGTCATGTGGAGACGTTTTGCGGCCACGAATTATTCTTGCGCTGCTCTTTAGACGAAACGCAGAGCAATGTGCGCTGTCTGCATAAAAGCGATGACCTCTGCTCCCAGGAACTAATACGGAACCTCATGAACAACAAACTGGCACTCATCTCCGATAGACTCTACTACGACTGTGATAGCGAGATCCTGAAAAAGGAGGAAACCAAACTGCGATGGACAGATCTCCAATCCGTTGACGGCAAAATATCTTCGGGTCTCGAGCTCAAGTTCTTTCCGAGCCGTTGCTTTCTCATAACTGTCCCAGTTTTCGACGGAGAATCTTCTTACGTAGCACACATCACGGGCGAAACCACATCCTTACCAGATGAGCAATTCGTCCCTTTGCTACGAGGATATCTAGACAAGGACGACCGTTGCTATCATCGCTTTCTAAATGGATTCTCATCGATAGCGCTCTGTCGTTTCAATGGTGCTGCAGAGTACCTTGACGAAGTGTGCGTCGAGGATCAAATGAGCGGCTATAACCTCTTCCGTGCGTACACTCACCCCAAACGTAACAAGTTGTACGTAAATGGCCAGCGAAAGTTGGTAATGTTAGGAACAGAAAATTCAATCGTATCTTTAGGTGAAAACCCGCGAAGAGGGCGAATTTTTCGCTTGCGGAAAGATAAGTTGGCTAAAAATGAGTGTGAGCTTGACAATAACGGCTTTCACGATATGGCTGTGGTAGGTGACCTATGCTACGTCTATTTAGCTGTTGACACTGTTATGATCGATCGTGTCCGGCCTCAGTCAGATAAGAAGCGTTACTACGGTGAGCGCAGCCGGCGTGAACTGCGCGTCCTTGACCTAAGCAAGGATGTATTTCTCGACGAAATTATACATCTTGAGGGAATTCTGCCTGTTGATCATGCGAAGGCATTTCGGCTTGAGCTACATGAAGATCGAGGTCGCCTATTTATAGTTGGCTCGACTTGCGGACCCTCACGTTTCTCTCACGCTGCTCAGGCATTTATTTGGCGGCTGGAGAGACGTTCCGGTGGTCATGAATTAATTTCTGTGCTTCGAGATTTCCACGTTGGAAAAACGCCTTTAGAACATTTGGCGGTCGGTGAAGATGCGCACGAATGGCGCGGCATCCTTGTTGGGGTAGACGTGCATCCATGTAAGCACGCCACTGCTCTTCAGGTTCATGCGAATCGTGAGAGAGAAACGGCTGCTAGGGAAAAGCTTCGACGATACTCATGGAATCTCTAACGAGTTATACGTCTGTTGTTCAAAATATGCATATAAACAGCAAGTTCAAAGATTTCAGCCTAAACGAAGGAAAGGGGTTTAGTTCTATGAATCTTACTGGCAGGAGAAGTCAATTATCTCTTTTTAACATGCTTTTTAAGTAACAGTTAACTATGTTTTATTAAGTGGTTTCCACGATGCGACTATATGAAATTAAGAACTCATGCACGTTAATGAAGGTTTGTTGTCGACAACTACGTCGTAAACAAGCGTGGGTGCATATTTCAATTTTCTTTTATCGGTTTCTTGCAATTGAAAAATTGAGATATCATAAATGAGGTGTTATAAGGAATTAAACTTTGTCTAGAAATTAAGTAGATTTGTGCTCAGCTAATACGCTGCTTCTATCCAAGGGTTAGAATTGGATTTTGTATGCAAAGAACCTAAATCGACGCTGAAGTATATTATTCGTCTCTTAAATGACCTCTGCAAATATAGTACACCCTCATTGATTAAATCGAATGACCTCAGGCTAAATGGAACTCCTGAAGCCTCTTCGTCGCAATCATTCGGCATTAATTTCGACTATGTAAGCGCCCCGAAAACATTTTAACAGAAATTATAAAGTAGGAAGAATCATATATAAGCAGATGCGCACTCGAAAATGCCCTGAGCTACAAACCCATTTGTCTTGGCAGCAAGCACACATAAGCAACAGTAATTACAAGAATTTCGACAATGTCATAACAAGCACAGTAAAAAATGAGGATGAAAGAATCAAACATAAAAAATGACTTGGGTTTGAGTAAACTTCGCATTCGTCGATTTCATATCATTCGATTGAGCTAAATGATTGCAACGTCACAAAAAGAATACTGAGAATGTCGCATGCTGGCGAGTTGCTTGGAAAACAAATGGCACACTAAATATGGTATATGATCTTAATAATCATTTTAAGACTAAGCTGAGTCCACGTGATCCAATGCTGCGGGTTGTACCTTTCTTGGCAAATACTTTTTAATAAAAAAAGTAGCTGCTAGTAAAAAAATAGTGTAGAAACAGCTAGTAGATTAAACTCTAAAAATAGTATAAATAACTCCGCTCGCATACATTTAAATGACTTGATGTTCTCCACTGCACCGTTTTAAAAACGTACGCCGTCGTTTAACCAATTCAGATATAAGTTGCAGCTCAGAACTATTACTAAGAATGATTACTAAATGCAATTAAATTAAATTAAAACATTTTCACGCTACAATGAACGGTGACCTTTTTATTATCTAATAAAAGGTACTTTTCATGCTCTAGAGCGCTTAACAGAATAAATAATATTATGTGTTGAACAAAATTCCGCATAAATTCGTTGCGACCATTCACATTTTTTGAGGAGCTTCTTTGTTTTAATATCGGAATGATCTTTGCACAAGCATCGAAAGTGCACCAAGTATACAAATTCGAAGATTCGTATATGGCGGAATTCGTATTTGCAAGCACCGAGCTTACAGTCAGCTCCAACAAGGCCATCCAGATCACTACAGAAAGGATTATTGACAGGGGCATAACTGTACGAATCAGTGGAATCGAATCGAAGGAAGCAGTAAACGGATTTGTAGTACCACGTAAATTTTAGTTGCTCAATGTCTGGAGATGCCCGGTAAATGCGTTTCTGTCCTTCTCTAAATAATACCGGTTTATGCTACAGCTAGCTAGTAATTACTCTTATTTAGCTAGGACGTAAAACTCGAAATGGTATTTACTTCCCGTGGCTCAGTGGAGACAAGTTTTCATATATTACCGGTAATGTATGAATGACCTTCGCGCTTGTTAAACATAACTGGGCGGTGAAAAGGGTCATTAATGACTTGACGCATTATTATAACGGTCGACGCCTCATCTGAATTTGAAATTTTTCGGTTTATGAAATTAGCAAGCCCGTACCCGATCTACCTTTTGACCGCGGCGCCTATTTTTAGGTGTTGTTTTTGACAAAAAGACACTACCTTCTATTTTAGGTAAACTTAATTTGAACGAATAAATTTACTTGCAGATTAAATAAATATAGCTAGTTATTTTTTAGTGGCGGAGTAGTCGCAAATATGATTCCGATGGCTACCAACATCTGCAACATATAACAAAGGCAACTAAGCTTGCTTCTACTGCCTGTATACAAGTCACAAATTAAAATAAATAAACGCTTATATATTATTAGCAGATTTATAAAACTGAAGAAACGTCTAGAGGCAGTTAATGGAGTCCGGGCATTAAAAAGGCTAAGCATGCGAGTTAAGGGGACATATAATGCGCTACTATTGTTAAGCACAGCTTTTTTGAAGATACGTAGATGTTAGAAAATCGTTGCTCTAAAGTAAAGGTGGGTTAAATTGATTGGAAGTCGCCAGTTTGTCTGAGCATGTAACACGGCGTTTTAGGTGTTGCAGTATTCCTAAAAACAGCCATTAAAACCCAAATGATTAATTACTATAATTATGTACCTCTATTTCTCGAAACTTCCAATAGCCAAGTATAAGGTCTGCTAGGTAAATTGCAAGGCTGAAATGTTATGTACGAACATAACCAATGCAAACACCGGACGGTAAAACGTAGAGTACGTCAAAATAAATAAGGTAGCGGACTATAGCACATTATATTTACGAAAAATAATTGTAATATATACGAACTGTAAGTTTATATACAAAATGACTGGCGCAAATATTAAAATAACACTTAAGATCTTGTATACTTTTTGTTATCATACAGTTAATCCTTGAAAAGATATAACGAAAATCCTCAAAATTATCGTCACTTTATTTGATTTACAAATCAGGTGTGATATTCGCAGTCTGTGTTTAAGCTACACTCCTCATTAAATAACATTCACCAAAAAGTTATCGACTGGCAAATTTACATCGAGAAAAAGTCAGGCCGTTTTCAGTTCTAATACGTTCGGTCAGAAAAGTCAACTAATATTTTTGTAAAGGGACCGGACGTGCGGGTATATGCGCTAGTCTATGACATAAGTGGCTAAATTTATTTCGCAGGTAAATTAACCCTTTACTGATACAGGTTGTTACTCACTATTGGTCCAGCTGTATTTGCACATAGTTCTGACCCTTACGCCTTCTGTAAATGCCCTTGTACCATGCCCGATTTGGGAGGGGCATGGACTCGAAGGAACTGGGAGCATTTGATGAGTAAGGATGCGGAAGCGACAAAGGCAAAAATACTTCGTCGTATTAAATGACATGAATGAAATGTGCTCAGTATGTTTATTTAATTTTCTCCAGTGTAAATAAATTGGCTAGACACACCGTGGTACCCGAAACTCTGAAAGCAAGAAGCACTTTGGGTGGCTCAGAGGCACTCATTGAAGGCGACTTTGCTTTATGGAATGAAACGCATCTCGTGAGGCAAAAATCTAACGATTATCATGGGTAATTAATCCAGTTGACACTTGTGGATTAAATAAATTTAGCCTGTTTTTTTAATATTGGGGTAAGCAAAAATATGATACTATTAACATCTGCTGAATATATCAAGGCCGATTAAGTCTACTTCTACGACCCCTATACTATAGATCATTCATTAAAAAACTGTTTTGTATTTTAGGCCTTACAATACCTTAGTTGCATCTTACATGCGATATAGAACAGACTCCTTTTGAATGACTATAAAAATGAAAATTCTAAAATGTCTCTCATGATGCTTCCAGTACTTTCTTATTCGGGATACCTTTAGTAACGGTACAAGTTGTATACATTTATTAAAAGTGCTTTAGGTAACAACAACATTTAGATTGATCTAGCGACCCAGCACGTCGAAAATGTTCGAACTAATCGAAACCCGTAAAACACCTACTAGTCCAGTTTATGAGAGATTTTTAGCTTTCTTGGATCGACAAAAAAGCTAATCAAATCTTATTTACCAAAGTAGTTCCAATTAAAGTATGAATTTTACATTCTGTACTGAACATACATATGCAAAATATCCTACGCGATAGACGAAAACATTGTTTTCATTTTAAGGATGCGAAGACAGCTCTGTATGTAGTAGATGCTATGGAAATAACTTTTTGATGTAATTATGAATAAATATTTAATGTTCTACCTGACAATATAAAACCACATGTAGAGGATCTGAATACTGTCAGCAGGATATATCATTTAACGCTACTATATCTATATTTTTTAGTAAACGTTATTAAAGTTATTTATGGTTTAAATGGTGTATATTGTTTGCATTTGTTTTTATTTGCTGATCGCTATCCAAGTCACAAGACATCGTCCTTTACTCTTCTATAATTCATTACGTTCATTAAACAATATGTTATGTCAACTCAATAAACTTGCTGAAAACAGACGTCATCGGTCTCCTATAAGAAAAATAGGTGCAAGAAGATTTACCACAAGGTAGTCATGAATATTAAAAATTTGTTTATTTAGCACTCAAAGACCCCGCATATCATATCGTATGAAACCAATATGTAACGAAACAAATGGGAATTTCAATCGATAATAAGCTTTAACTGAGCTTTATACACAGGCTGCAGCTAGGTGTATATATATAGTTTTTGCTGCAGGTTGGCAGATGTTGGTGCAGGTAGTTGAAAAATAGATTAATCACTCTTCGAAATTTAGTATGCTTACTTATCTGTACACATTAGACGCATTTCTATAAGTTGCCGCTGAATACAACGTAATGCATCTAAATAATTCATTTAAAAAAAAGTAAAAACTAGATAAGTATGTAAACCGCCCCTCAGCTTTTTGCGAATATTTCATAACATCGTTATAAGTTTTTCTCAAACAGTTGCTGTCCCATTCACCCAGTTGGATCTTTTTTAATATTACGCATTAGCGTAGAGAAAGAATTCAGTCACACTTGCGTAGGTTTAACACCTCACGGGCGCCTTTGTGTTATGGAGATATTCGTGTATTAAAGAATCTCTTGTTTGTGCTCACAACAAACTATCATAATGAAAAGAGACATGAAGTATCAGAGGCGTAAGAAGCTTTCGTGCATATTATGAGTGAAAAACAGAGATTCTCAATGAGATAGTACTCTCTGTTAAAAATAGTTTTATTGTCTCGCATAATGTAAACTTACTTGAGAACTTATTGATTAATAGAGCAGGAGTTTATTACTTGGCATCGGAAATACTATAATGTTATTGAACGGTGATTCAATCCAAATGGCAGGGTATTCCTTGACAAAAGCTATAGCTCCATGCATGACGATGCATTAAGTATAATCAAACGACTCGTTGAGTTTTACGGCGACTTGTCGATAACGGCCTTGGATTTTTGCGAAGCTAAGAAATCTAGAAAAAAGTTTTCATTGAAATCAGAGTTTTTTCAACTGTCAAGTTCCTGTGAACTCATCAATCTGTCACTAACTGTAACTAACTAAGGCGTTTAAGTAAAACATGGCTCAAACAATAGAATGAGGGTCCGGGTTTCGCTGAGACCCTAGAAATGCACCATTAGTATATCGTGGCTGGGTGTCGGTAGTTATAGCTGCAAAAGGTGATGCTTCCAAATATAAACTTTGGTGAACAAAATGCACTCAGCTATTTATAAACGTTTATCAAGCGGATATAAATGTAGTTTACGTTTCTATTGCAAAAAAATAAATCACAGTATTCCACTTTGGGTCATCAAAGTTCATGGACCGTATTTTTTTTGCAGGTAACTACTTACATACCCGTTTATCAGGTTGTATAACTAAATAGGTATAACTAAATGACAATATAACGAATCAAGAACTCTTATGGATTCGTTTGGAAGTGATAGTAGCAGGCTGCTCGAAAATTTAGCGTCTGCAAGGATGGCGATGGCGGAGAAGTGGCAAAGGGAAGCTACGGTGTCATTCAGTGCTGATCGGTGGCCGTTGAGGGTGAGGGTGGTGTAGGACAGTCTAGGATATGGCTAGCGTATGTGGACCGCCGGCCCCTACGAAGAAAAACAGTGAGTGCCGAGACAAGGAGCTGAGCTATTCAAATGCAATTGTTTGCCTTTATGCTTATTGGATCTCGCTCACTCATGAAGAGCATTGACCGCTGAAACTAGCATTGCGTTCTTTGACCAACAATATTTAATCGTAGTCATTCATTGTCGAGTGACAATGAACATTAGGCTGTGTTTGGGTTGGACGTGCAGACAGAAACACGATTCAGCTGGCAAGGGATCAGGATCAAAATATCGGAGAAACGAGGTGATCTTGTTTTAAATTATTCAAAGTTTTTAAGCAGTAAGCGGCACCTTGTTTGTTCCACCGGTCATTGATCTCATTTGTTTGCAACCACTTTACGGTGTCCATAGCATATAGGTGAAGTTTCTAGCTGTCTTGCTCTCGCGTCTGGAACGTACAAAGTTGAAGTCAGAAAAGTGCCACCAACGTCAGCAAGTAAAGGCTATGTGTACGCCCCCGGCAGTAACATTTACGTGGTCCTTAATTAAGCCACGTTAATCTTAACAAGCACTGCCATGCACTCATAAGTTCCAAATTTAACAGTTATTCGTCATATTCAGACAGTTTATTCTAACGAACGCAACGAACGGACGTGTACGGGAAAACAAAGAAAACGAAGTCGTGCTTTAGTAAGAAAAAATGTACAGACAAATTAGGAACCAAGAAGTATGACAGTTTATCGTCGAAATATATAGTTTACACAATGTGAAAACGTTAAAATTCTTAATCACTGTTATTGCAGCGAAGGATCCAAGCATAAGTTGACGAAATCGAAATAGGCATAAACTTTGGCAAAGGTGATAGAACAAAATTTTAATAATAAATAATGGATATATTAGCAAAAACGCTACCAAATAGGTCGTGTTTGTTTTGCTGTAGTCTTTCGTATCCTTGCCAGAGTGGTGAAATTTTTGCGCGCATATTGTAATACCGGCATATACAAGAACGAAGACCGGTTGCACTAGCTCCGATTATCACGCGAGTCGAGGTAAACTGTCAACTGTTCATATAACGGCGTCCGTTGTTGGTAGCCGTAATCGTGAAAGACAGCTGTCGCAGGCAGCGCAGACGTGTGCAAGCAAGCGAGTTAGTGGAGCGAACGAATAGGTGAGTGAGTGAATTGCGGCAGCGGCAGCCGTGCCTCTTTCAAATATTGAAACGCCACGACGGAGCGACGATTACACCATTGACGTGGACACCGAAGATCGGACAGTGACGTTTGCGCACCGGATTTTGCTTATTTCGTCTCCTTGACCACCAACAAGACTACACAGTACCAACAATAACAGCACAACCCACTATCAGCAACCAATACGTCAGCAGGGCCATAAGACGTAGCCGAGCAGCAGAAATAGGAGCTGCTGTTACAGTGATCCACTGTTGCTATTAAACGAGACGTGTCAGCTATTGTATGGTTGCAGGCGGATCAGCTGGTTGGCGAACGAAATTGCGCGGATAAAACGTCTTAATTTCTTTTTTCGCTTTGATCCTGTACTTCACATCAGCATCTTCCGCTATTCGTATAGCTGTAACTTGTCATCTATCACTCAGTGTTGGCATTTAGATGCTGAGTAGTATAAAAATATTGACATTCTAGACGGTGTTTAGTGAGTGATTTGTGACAGGTTCTCAGTCCAACCGGTGGCGGGCTCAAAACTTGAAGAGACACAGACAGAGGAACGAACTAAGGCAGATTAACGAGCTGAAGACGTGCGTTATCGAGTTCCGTATCTACTACGCTGACAGCGGCGGTGCAATACAAAAAGACCTAAAAGAGGTACAGGAAATTCTAGAACAAAGACTAACTGCAGAAACTGGTGCAGCTATGTGTGGTAAGTTTACTTCAACAATATATACTATTTTTAGAAAAACAAAAACCTTTGCTCATATTGTCATCTAATCCGACAATTTAGTTGTTTCTAGCATATCGGTCAGCTTTATCAAATGTTACCAAATAACAACTGGACCACGCTTGTATTCGGAGCTCGAGGCTCGAGCATTACATAATTTAATCAGTGAGAATGTTAACATTTTTCTATAAAACAGGGTTTCAAACAATTGATAACAAACGTTGGACGGACTAAATCAGAAAGAAACACTAGATCCATTTTTATAAAGTGAATTACCGAAAAAGTTTAGTTTTATGACAGTCCAGCTATCAGAAACGTCATCATTATCATTCGATTTATTGCTATTAGTGTTTTATTATCGCAAACGTTATACTACCGGAGGCAGATACAATGCTCGAAGGTGCGGACGTAAAGCGTACAAACCGACTAATACGTAAAACCATACATTTTATAAGAAAACGAATGACATTGCGACATGGCATAAGCAGTGCGGGAACATTTTCTTTGGAAGAAATAGATGTTAAAAGTAAATTGTTTGTTAGATTCGATTGATTTTCTGAGGAATACTTCTCTCACTATTTGAAGCGGCGTTGAATTCTATCTTATACGGTTATTGGATACTCTGTTGATTGCGTAGGCACTATATATGACACGAGGCAAACATATATAAATACACCCGAAGAAAGACAAATTGTAATCGTAGTGACTAATTTTCCTACGATACTATAAATTACATAATTTTGTTACATCATATGCTTTAAACGCCCTGCTTTTTATGATACGGTGACACAGGCAGCAAAGTATGACGATACCTTTGCGTAGCCATCGGCGGTCCGTGGGGGTAGCGCAAATTGTTCTCTACGTAGGATCTTTTGAACACAAAATGAATATCAAATGATTTAACCGTCGGACAGTTCCAAGCAGTAGCAGGCCGTCCGACACAAAAGGTCATTCGAAAGTTGATTCTCTAGAGTGTCTTAAGGATAGAAAGTAAAGCGTAGAACATATATATAGATTTTTTATAAAAAAAGAAAAATTATGAAAGTAGATCAATAATAGGACTATAAAATGTACAAAATATGTCCGCTGGTTTTTCTGATTCTGCAACGGTAGTGAATAAACAGTAAGTTCGAAATGCGTCGACTAATACGAACTTTGCTAATATTTTCATTCAAGTATTATGCGAGATGAAACATATTATTTTTGATCTCAAAAGATGAATACAGTATTGATCGGTAAGAAAGTCAAATTTGTACACTGATTGTTTCAGAAAGCGTGTTTTATAATTTTGGGTTTTGATTAAAGTAATTACACATTACTACCGTATTATTCTTTTTGCAATAGATAGTTCACAAACACTTATCATATTTTTACTCAGAGAGATACTTTCTTATAATGAAATATCGTATGTATAGGTCAGCCACCAACGGACTGAGTCGACTAATTTTACTACTATTGTGCATTTGAACTAAACTATATTGTAAACTATATTCTTGAACGGGATACTAATCAGCATACCGCAGTTCACTGCACACAAGGAAAAAGCTCAAAAACTGATGAGTTTATATTTATCAACATGTTGTACAAAGGTATGACAAACATTTCATAGATGTCTTAAAATCAGATTATTCAATTTCGCGGAAAATTTCAGCCACTTTCTTGCCGAGGGCAAAGATAGGTTTTATATAGAAGTGCTACACTCCACTCCCGCTTATATTTCGCGCTCATATTATAGGATCATTTGTTTCATCATAACTCGAATTTGGTATGCGTATTTATGCCGCAGGGACCGCTAGGTACCCGAGAATATGACTATTCCGCGTTAGATGTTTGAAAAGATATATGGCTGAAAAATTTATTGTAGGCTAACAAAATTAGTGTGACACAATTGCCATAATTCGACCCTCTACCCATACGACGAGACACGAGCCTTGGTTATTGTAATGACCGCCTTGCGCAACATGTACAAATTATAACAAGGGTTAGTCATTTTTAGTCCTTGATAGTTTTATATTTAATGGTCTGTAGGTCAATAGCACCATGGTAAAAGTACCATGGTCTACTAATAAATATTTTAATTGTCCTATATGAGGTATAGTATAATTTCGTGTGTATCAGCTTTTGAATTAGATGGCGTAAATAATGATTCTATTAGCATAATTGCTTATAGTATTTATTCCCTATCGAATGGTATTCATAACGCCGTTCGGACCATAATAGTTGAATATTGCAACCACGTCTAAAGAATCGACGGCTTTCTTTTTGCAGGTGACAATGTCATTTTCGGCGCTATCTGATAATTAGATTTCTTTGTCTTTTTATACGTTTCGTTTATATACCGCTTCATGTACAACTATCATAATCTAGCCATTAGCAAATCATAACAAAAAGGTCTAGAACATGGTTACCCAATAAGTATGCGGTCATAACTGTGCAATATATATATCACTGTTCATCTAAAAACTCAGTGCATTCTTTTAATGAACTTTTGACACATATACGTAGTGAAGGATGTTTTTATTTAACAATGAGTCTTACTTATCAAAAATTTCCAGGCTTGTTGCAGGCTTGTTATATTCCTTAGAACAAATACCACAAACCAGGCATGTGATGCACAGCTTTATAACGAAAACAAAAATACCTGATAAGATCTCAAAAAATGTTTTAAAACAAAGGCACGTAACATCATCTTCTCAATAAAAAAGTGTGAACAAACTAGCACTGACAATACCCAACTGATTCAAAATAGTCGGCTGAAATTTAATCTTCATTTATATTTGGCTGCCAAAAAAGTCACCTGCAGCACTAAAGCTCTTATACAGTTTAAATGAACTCGGTCATTCGCCTTAATCATTAGCTTTGTTTAGTCACTAGCTTTGCGGGAAGATTTAATACCTGCGGAGTAAAGTCTCAACTGGTGAGAGAACATTGCCATTTAATCTAAAGCACTAGGCTGTGATTTATAATTCGCCACATATGTAAAAGCCGTTTATTTGTCGACATTGAGGTTTTTCTCGTGCACAAGTTGTTGACATTGGCCGGTTTATTGTCACGTTCAGTCCTTGGCGCTTTCAAAATTTTTTTTCTTCAAACGACGTTGTTTTCATTAAGACCTTCTTTATCGCTTCATGTATGTACTAATGTCTCGTGTTGATACCGACGTAAAAAGCTATGTTTTCAAAAACTACAGCAAAACAACGTCTAGCGGCTAATGTTAATACGGCATCCAACTTCAAGTACCATGTTCAAAATTATTTTGACATCACGTAATTCGTTGCACTAATAGCATTATTAAATAAGGAAAGGTTAGCAGACAGTTATATATAACTATATATATGTATATATATATATATATATATATATATATATAAC
>MNPL01004103.1:0-70627 GCA_002081605.1 Tropilaelaps mercedesae | reverse complement strand
AATGCAAAAACTGCTACCGTGGACGTTAAATGTTGGCTGATGGTCAGCTTTAAAAAAAATATAGATGTACAAATTTGTCGATTACTTGCATGGCGACCTAGAGTCTAGCATGGCCTACAGTTTGAATTAGGAAACGCAACTGGGACTATCTTCTGTCCGTAGGACTAACAATACATGGATAGCAAGCAAACAGAGCTCGTTTACTTCGACATGGCCGCGGCTTTCAACGGACTACTTCGAATATTGAGCGAAACGGGGTGCCACCAGATAATTTGTTTCAAATAAAATGCCTGGAGGTTGGCAGCCGATTAGTTCCGATAGCTGTGATAGAATAGCATTATCTGATACCGTGACGTAATTCTCATTTGAAAAAAGCTAGAATAGTATATCACTACTACAACTACTACTACTACTACTACTACTACTACTACAGAGAGCCTCTTTATACACATTCGTATGTGGAACGTATGAACATGGGCAATACTGAATTAGGATTCAATCTTCTGCTTTTTCACCAAGCATGTTTTACTGAGTTTGATTGATTTTCTGTGAGGATGAATGCTCCACCCTTTTTTAATATTGAGTGTACTCTATACGATAACGAACGTCTTTGTAATAGACCGTACATTACGTGTACGTTGTAAAGCTGGTCTGCGCTATAAAAGCCTTTCATGTTCACTATTTGATAGATCTATGAATTTAGCTGTGTGTTTAGTGTCTAGCCTTTAAAAAAGAATTTTACCGACAGATAATTACAGTTTTATAGCAAACGTTTGATTGATCTATGAATATAAGAAACAAAATTTCGTGAGAAGATGTAGACGAATCCGTAACTCTCAAAATGCCAACAAGAAGAAATCCCAGCCGAACAAACTTTAGCTAATGTTTGTCGTGTATTACATGCTATGGCTAAAATTTTATTAATGCAACATCGGATCAATACTACTAGAAATTTTACAGATATCATCACCAAAGTATTGTAACAGATTAGTTTACGGGGGCAACGTAATAGATGGTTGGTAACGACATTGCATCTAGGTGTCCGTGTTATCCAATGATACTAGGTAACTGTACATGATGATCGTGTCAGCTGTTCGCTACCTTCGTGTAATCGAGCTGTGACTCCGCCACGGCCACTACTGTGAGTGAGGACAGTAATGTTGGATAACAAAGGCCACACATTTCCAGCGGCTAAGCCATTTTCATGAGCAAGTACTTTGCAAATAGTTTATATGTTAACGGGTATACGTGGCGTCCACTACGGACCCTGTTTTTTGAGGGAAAGCGTGAGCCGTTACACGTCGCAGTTGCCGCATAACATATCCTGGAAGATGCAACTTGTCTGTGTACAAGCGGCACTCTTGTTCCAGAAGAAAACCTGGGTAGAACGAGTGCAATTAGCAATTGTCAAAGTAGGACACAACCAGCTGCCGTTGCTGATTTCCAATGTGCTAAGACGAGTAATGATCCTCCAATTTCGACAAGTGGCATATTTTGGCATAAGTATGGTGAGCACAATCTTGTTGCCGCCAAACTAGCCGGCTCAGGCAGCGCCACGATGTTTCCTGTCTACCACACCCTAACGAACTTCATAAAATAAATTTTGTTGGAAGCAGAAATACAGAAGGCTAATGAAGCTCCTCCATGTATTTCGTCTTTATTACGCGGAAAATCTTCGTTTCTTTTCTCAGCTCAAGAAAGCTTGTTTTGCCTTTTTTGTGGCATTAAATCTGCGGGGCTAAATCCGCTTGCTTTACGTGGATAGGACCGTATTTGGAACATAAAGCAACGCTGCTTTGCGTTGTGAGTACAGTGCTACCCGTTCGAAGCAAGTGGATGAAAAAAATCTAGTTATATGCGGATGGCTTTTCAATTTTCTTACTGCAGCAAGTGGTTAATACAGCCAATGTTATAAATACTTATGTCGTAATAATTCTGCCGAATTTCACTCATGGGCAAGTATACGTGTTTATATTCTATATTGTTGGTCGTTCCTGCGTCGTCTTTGGGACGAACGTCTGTCGTGCGCAAACAAAGAACGGCGACCCATAAAGCGTAAGGTCGAAAGGAAACACATACCTAGATGTACTAAAGCAGCCTGTCCGTATACACGTTTCGCTAAGCGTTCTTTGTCTACCATGCCTTTTTCAGCTCTATGATCGTAAATCATAGTGGTTTTGGTCTCATGATTGATGTTTATGCTGTATTATCATACAGTAAAATTTAATTGTGTAAATAGACCAACGAACATAAGCATACAACATCCCAAATATACAAATCCGAGTATATAAACGTCGTATGCGTCACGGCATTCATACAATCCGTAGATATAATCAAATTATCATGGCAAAGGAATTTTCGGCCATATATATTTCATCTTATATTGCACTGTGGTAAAACTTGTATCTCGTGCGGTGGAGTTGTAGAAGTTGTACTGCTTCCGGCAATTATGTTTAGATGAGCGAATAACGTTTGGGTCTTGTCTCATTAGGAAACTCGTTCATACGTCTTCAGCGACAAGTGCAGACAATAAACTCTGTATCGGAACCTTGTGATGAAACGTTCGTTGAATGTGTACAATAGCGTGTTATCACTAAAGCGAAAAAGAATCAACCACTGCTAGCTACTCAAACGCTAAAAATTTTAATTGCCATAGTCACAATGTCCAATACGGCTCCTTCTGCTCTATGCTAGTTTTTTAACACTTAAGTTCGAAATGACGGAACCCATTCATAATGGCCTTTTCGTAAAATTCGAGCACAGTATCCGAGAAAATATTTTCAAGTTCTGGCAACAAATCGCGGGTGCATTTGATTGGCTTCGCGGCTATCTGTAAACCTGCAGTCTACTCAGTAATATGTTAAATTGAACAGTTGGAGCAACAAAGAAAAGACAAAAGGCTTGCTATTGACTGCTCCTACAGAAAAGAATACTAAGATTGTCTCCTGATGTGCCAGACAATTAAAATGGTTATACTTTCGATTAAGTGCATTTTGGTTCAGGCCTGTAGACGATTGTACCCGCTAGCAATGGTGTCGTGAACAATTCAAGAGCATTTGTTTTGAAGAGCTTCTCATGCGATTTCCATATAGCCCATTTAGTGAAAATAATTTACACGATTCAGCGTGGAACAGTGACCTAAGCTTAGTCTGTTCTCGGAGTCGACCCAGAAATGTTCTACGAGAATGCTATGGGTTAGAAAATATTTGAAAGTCCGCGCATTCGACTGTGAGTGACCTGACTCTCAAAATACGGGATAATCGTTTGTTGCCATTCACTAACTATACTGGATGCTATTTTGATTGCCTTTTAGGCGTTGCAACGCTTGTGAAAATTCATAGAACTATTCTGACACACTTGCAAGTGACATAACGTGCTGAGTTTTATGCTAAAAACTAGTCCGTTAACGTCATATATCGAGAACATTCTATGTCTCTTCCATACTTCAACGATTCTGAAAAAAGTAAAGTTTCCCTTAAAACGTTTTGAACACTTCGCCGGAAAACATGTCAGTACATAACATATTTGTGTACGATGCTAGGAATGATACTCATATTAGAATTTTTTTCCAACCAAACGCAGCAACTTTGTCATGCGTCCCTGAGGAGAATATAAATGGTCTCTATCTCAATAACATAGAAAAAAGTAGAAAAAATAGGTAGAAAAAAAAAGTTCGTGCGACAGTTTCATGCAAAAAAGTTGAGCAAAGTTTCTTGTAGACAAGAGGAAAAAATAGTATGTCTTACTTTCGTTAGCCTTCGTAGAATAGTGCCTAAAAAGAAGCAGACAGAGCAAGGGGTGCTCATACAGCAATTCCCGGAGAAGAAGATATACGAACTTTGAAAGATATCAATGCCATTTATCAACATTGAGAGGGGGCTTTCCACTAAGAGAGTATGCTCGTTTGTATTTGCTATAATATTTCCAGATAGACATACAATTCAGTGAAAAGGCATTGTTTCTATAGCGTGTGTTATCACCACGTAGACGTGTGGCCAGTTTCAGATGGCCACTTCATAACCAATGTAGTACCTTCTTAGGACTGATTGTATTTACCACTAATTGTACAAAACCATTCGTACTACTTGTATGATAGCCTTTGCAATCACTAGACTCTGTGCTGAACACGGCAATCGTACAGATCTAAAAATCAAGCACTTTACATTCGACCCTTGAGTGGACTGACATGAATAGTTGCAAGGAACATCCTTAAAACATGGCCCTGTGAAGTTTGCATCGGCCATATCGAGATTGGATTGTCCATGCGTATCCTTTTTTTTATCTACAGTTCTTGGTAACAACACGTGTAACGCTTTACGCGATAGAGGTTTACATGTTAGTCCTCCGTTATACGTAATTTTGGTGACACAGGTTGCTGGTGATAAAGTGGATTATCCCGATTATGACTGGAAGGCTCCAGTCTCGGACGTGAACGGCTGATATGAGCGTTGTTGAAAAGATAGCTGCTATTACAGGACTTCTTTTACAAATTGAAAGTTAGAGGAACGATAGCAACGCGTGTGTGTAACAAGTACCGGATCATTCAGTTGTCTTTACTCGGCGAGTAAGGTAAAATGTAAAATAGGCACGCCTGCGCGTTTCGCCTAAATGTGTCGGCAACTGCTATAGTAATCAGGAGGTTTGAAAAGAACTTTTGAAACAGCTGGTCTCACGACCCTGAACAGCAAATGCGCCAAATTTACTGGTAGTTAACGTCTAGTCCTATAGTGCTATTTGTCTGCACTTTTCGCGGCTGAGAGGATAAGAGATTGAAGATCATAACGTCGATAATATATTACCAGTTTGTACCGAAAGTGCTCGAATTAAGACACAAATATGAGAAAGACTAGGCATAAGCTACACAAGCTGCTCAAACACAAAAGTCCTCCACAAAAATCCTTGCGTCTCCATTGGATCGGCAAAATATAGTAACAACTAATACTCTCCTACGCACAGCGGCTGGCTTGTTCACTGTTTATGTTAACTCTGCCGATGCGTAAATGATTTAGCGTGATTTAGGCCGGTTTAGCGAACATTCGGAGTGCTTCTTGTATCTGTCCGGAAGCGTCTCGTAGTTTACGAGAAAATAGAGCTTTACTCTTAATGCTGTCCTGCTGTTTCTTTTCTGAGGCTGGCGACCCCCGTTGTGACCTAGTCTAGCTTGTGTTACAAGATACCTAATCATCAGTTGCCAGACTCGGTGGTTCGGTTTCGCTAAAAGAGTGTCAACCCATTAGTAGCATCAACTGGTCGTACATTGTCGAGTAGTCGTCCCACTGTTGAGATGGAAACGTATGTGTGAATCTATAACAGAATTTGCTTCAATGTAAACGTACGCTCTCGAGTTTGCCAGCCTGTATGGTTTGTCTACCTTCTTTGTTTGTTTGTTACACATTCTCGTACTATATATATATATATATATATATATATACAATGATTTCTTTCCCGAGGCGTTCTAGAAAACGTTACGTTTTCATACTTGAGCACAAGCGCCCGTATCTAATGGCTACAAGACGAGTTTCTCAAAAATTCTTATACTCTTAGCCAGGATCTGAGTAACTGAGCTGCTTGGCGCCGTTGTATGGATAGGCATATTACGATTTCTGTAAAAAATACCTATTTACTTACTCCAGCGACTTTTTCTGCATGAAAATGTAACAGGACTTCTGTTTCTAAGCCTTTGGTCTCTCTAAAAATTTGGTTCTCTGGGCTACTAAATATATTACTCCCCGTGTTGCTTCCTTAACTTGGAGTGGCCGTTTGACTGCGAAGGAAAATTATATTACAGCTATTCCATTATCAGAGGAATTCGTTGATGCCAGTCGTTGAAGCTCAAAAAGGTGCGAAAAATGTCTGGACCAGGACTTCTGGAAGCTGGCGAAATGATTTTCCTGTTCGCTTACTATCTCCATTCCGTTAGCTTAAGCCTTCTATCTCCTTCAGCGTATTAAATAATACCGCGCACAAACTTCGTACTATCATCTTTTTCATCATCTCATCTTTTGTTGCAATGCATGTCGATCAAGGAAAGTTAGCTCAAAGCCTAGACTTGATGATGCGGAACTTGAGCGTGTAAGTGACAACTCCAGACTTCAATGAAAGAATTCCTCGAATAGCCTGCGCCGTCCGTTCCCGGCCTTACCAAAAAACTTCCTCTGAAAATTTCATCACCTGTAACTACTGTTTCACCATGCCCGAAAATAGAGCGCCTGGTGTTGTTTGGTAAATTACGCTCTAAATTTTCTAGCGATCTTAAATTAGAATCTGTGTCGTGGGACACCATAGAAGCACTCCCGCTTCATTGTTTCTTTTTATCTTTCTCATCTTTGCAAAAATAAGGCTTGGAGCCTTGCTTCGTTTCGCTGGCTTTAGAGCAAGTATGGCTATACTTCGGTATACGATTCAAGTATTCCTTTTGCATACATACTTCGAAGCGTTAATCATTCAAGCAAGCGCATCATAAGAGCGTGCATTTATTAATGCACATATCTACTGCTTGAGCACTATACATTTGAGCATATACTTGACGTGTAAAGTAAGCAGCTGTAGAGGCGCACGCGTATCGGTATTTTCGCTTTATATGACGTTGACGACGGAAACAGAATATTGCTCGATCAAAGGCGGTGGATATATACATCGAAAGACGCAACGATACTAAACGCTTAAACCCGAAGACGTAAAACGGATCATAAGGCAACCTATATAATTGCTTATAATAGATTCAGGGGAACTCAGGGGAACATTAATTTAGGTAATTAGTGTACACTACAATTTAATACTTGCTCTGCTGCAAAATATCTTCGATTTATAGACCATTGTCTGCAGAGAGCCGTGTCAGCCAATACACGGCTAGGAGTACTCAATCGTTTTCCCGTGTCATGACCGGCCAGGCACAAATCATAGTGAAAATTTCTTTGGATTTAATATTTATTAAAATAGTATCTATTTAACATGACACTTTAATAATTGGATACAATAATTATTAAAATAGTTCCCAGTTAGTATAGGCATTAAATAATTGGGCTCAATAATTATGGACCTAATAATTATTACCACTCAGACGCAGCATGACGATCTTGGGGTAGAGTTTACATATATCGGTAAGAAAACATGATTGGATCCGCACTGGTGAGATGCACACAGTGGTTAATCATCGGTCAGCGACCTATTCGAAACGGGCAGTGGTTTGCCTGCATTTTGAAGGCCACACTTTAGTTATTAAGCTGGTTAAGCTATTACACTGGGTATCCCTGACATAGTGTTGAGGACAGAAACAAACGTAATATATATATTAAAATGTCCAATATAATGGAGAGAGTGTGCTACCATCACTTATCAAAAACTAACTGCGAGATTAATAATACTGGCCGCACTATCAGAACCATTGGTGATCATCAATAAATTATCAGAACTATTGGATGACCCTGGAAAAAATACTAAAACGATTACGGCAACAATATGGGCTTCGCTATCCTACTAAGAAGAATGCTCTAGTAGGTAAAACAAGTGAAAACAGTTTGATCCTCTGATTGCCAAATGACTCATATACTCATATGAGACTTAGAAACGTCCTGGAATTAGAAACACGGGCGACACCATTTCGATTAGCTTGTTAACAGTACCACATATAATTAATAGCGTTACTCAGGTTCATCAGTCTGCAAGTGTATACAGGGTTCCTGTATCATGGCCCTACGGCACATGAAAACAATGAGGTGGTGAAGAATAAAGAAGTCATAACCTCTTGAAAAAGTTGTACTGCTTGTGGGAGTTGTTGTCAGTTTCGCCAGTTTAGCTAGTCCTTCCTACAAAAAATTCAGTTTACTGCTGTTTTTGCAAATGTCGTTTCGTCAAACATTTGTGATTTCAGACAATAGTTCTGGCTGTTACCCTATGCTACTATACCTTGCAAAGCGAAGTATGAGGAAATGCGTCCATGTGAAGGACAGCTTCTTCCCCGGAGTGTCGCGCTTTTTGCCCTTTGTAAATACGGCCAGCGGTAATAGTGGACACGCCCATACCGTCTCCAAGGAAGAATATAATATTCTTTGCGATATTCGTATTCAGCTTTCGATTTACACGATCGTTGAGCGCAATAAAACTTTCCTTC
The DNA here is from genome assembly GCA_002081605.1 of Tropilaelaps mercedesae. Taxonomy (NCBI): domain Eukaryota; kingdom Metazoa; phylum Arthropoda; class Arachnida; order Mesostigmata; family Laelapidae; genus Tropilaelaps; species Tropilaelaps mercedesae. The sequence continues at coordinate 62,517 of MNPL01004103.1, read as the reverse complement.
CTCCAGAAACCTGGATCCGCTGAAATTTCAACAAAATTATTTTGACAAACGCGAATGTCATCCGCTATCCGCTACTGAATCTCACACGGGCCAAATTGTTCGTTAATAGCTTCTGTTAATTTTCAAATTTTATTCGATATTTCAAAATAGTGCGTCGCAGCAGGGAACTTACATTAGCTCGCAGGCTCTAACAAAACGATCTGATTGTGCACATTCATTTTGTTCAATTGGGAAGATTTTGAGCTGAAAGGACAATGCTTGTAACAGATGATTGATACCGCTAAGCCTCACGAAGATTTCAGCTCCAGAAAATAGCATAGCGGACTCATATTGTCCTCCTACACGTATTTAGATAATGACACGAATAGAATAAGGGAGCGTATCATTCAATGTACTAGGACGTGTCCTTCAGAGGTATTTACCACAAGATATGTAATGACGATTAATTTCTCTGGGAACTTAAAATAAAGCTTACAATTTGTAAATTTAATGGTTACTTAATGATAAAAGACCGCGCTTTTGGCCCGCTCTAGCGTTTCATTCCATGCAGCACGAGCCTTATAAGCATTTTTTGTCATTTTGAAATGAACTCGCCTGAGAATCCGAGTACGTAAAGGTACGAATGGGTACGTAAGCTAATTTTTTCAATTAGATAGTTTGACTAATTTCCCTACGGAGGCTAATATAGTTGCGGTTGAAGATGGTCTTGCTGCTATTACAATGTACTGATATATGTTATCGATGTATGAGGCAATTCGTTGCTGAAAAACAGAGTGGCTTTTACAATGAACTTGGAGCGCAGTTGACGGTAATAATTAATTTCTAGTAAAGTCTATTTCGACTCTTCATGAGAATGTATCTCTGCTTTTTTTTAACATTGTTGCAACAATTAGTATTTTTGGTGTTCCGGTTATCAAAAGAACGTCGAGTCTTTCAACTACTCGTCTAGAGAGGAGCAAGCCGAAGAAAAGGACTTCCAGCGCATGGCTGGTTTACTGTTGACATCGTAAAAGCCCTTCAGGTGATAGGCTGGCTATCGAAGAGAAGCACAGATGGTAGTTTTTTTTAAGATTAATTGGATATTTGTATTAGAAGAGAAAGCGCTGTTTTTGTTATTCGCCGTCGACTGTCCCTGTAATTTATCACTATATTACTAACGCTGAATAATTTACCGTTTTTACAATTTACTACGATTTATTATTTACGAGGTAGAAATATATCACAATTAACACTCCCTAATGCTATCCGTTGGCTTAAACAAAGCTGAACCGAATGTTTAGCGGTGGCGGACCGCTTCTGGCGGCTAATATGCAATTTATTGTTATCTACAGTGATAGAGAGAAATGTTGAGATGCCCATGACAGACTGGGTTTTGAAATTGGTTACACATTGATGCCTTTCTTGTTATATTAATGCGTTTATTAAGGCGGTAAACACCTGACTATAAATATTGGGTGTAGAAGTCCTGCTATATACACCTTCATTCAGGTTGTGCAGCTGCACCACATTGCACGATGACATCTAGAATATGAAGTCTAGAATACTATGTTGGACTGCCCCAAGTCACACAACTAGGTATTAAGTATTTGAACGGGAACGCCTTGTGACCAGAAATGTGAAAAACTGAAAAAAAAAAGCTATAACAAGAGCCGCCTAAAAACGTAAAACCGGTTGAATATGGGTTGGAGAAAATAACGTACTAAAGAAAACTATTAAGCGGGAGCAGTCTTACGATAATTTTTGTGAGTAAATTCCGTAAAAATTAAGCTATGGCATTGAACGCCTGGATGCCTATTCATGTTATCGTCTTTACGTTTCTCTTAAAATTGGGGAGAAAGCTGACCACTGTGAGGTATGCCGCAAGAGGGTTCCACAAGCGTACGGTGCTAGTTCCGAAATTCCAGCTGCAGTGGTGAGCACGATTGTTGCGGGGTTCTAGAGTTATGTTCGAGATACCCTTGACTCGCAACCCTTAAGAGGTGCTCCAAACTGAGAATATTTAAGCCAATTTTATCCATATCATTGAAGACTGAAAGTAATCAAAGAGATCTACATGACCGTATATGGAAGGCCACATGATCCTGTTTCCCTAAACCAGCTTACCTTCGAAATATTCGCCAGAAATGCTCTTGTACAACGCGAAGTCTATCTAACCACTGATATGAGCGCACTAACCAATCTTTAACTTTGAACCTTAGATAAGATACAGCGTAGGCACCGTACAGCAATGGGCACCAGTAAGGCACAAAAATAGTTCTTAGATATCGGGCTCGCTCGGTGACTTCGGCTAGACCGTGTACAAGTTCATCTACGCGGGTGGCTCCGCTTAATCGGTCATCCAAAGTTACCCCAAAAAGCCTTTGTTCATGGTTGTATGTAATAGTCGTCGAAAATTATTTCAAGAAGGGTAAGAATATTTATTTTCTTGCAAAGTACAACGACTTGCTTCTTTTTTGCATCAATTTAAATATTGCTAGCCCTACAGCACCACCTCATAGGCAACACATTTTGAATAATAGCTTTGCAAACCTCAAATGTTGATTTATCTATTTACTTAAATGTGTTATCGTATTTACGTACAATAATTGCCTTCTTAACGGCTCTTTCCATATTGCTTATAAAGCAGCGAAATACAACAGAGCCAATGAAGAAGCCCTGCGGCGAATCGATTTAAACAACTAAAAAATTTGAGCGACTGCCGCCGCCGATGACAGCTAACTACCCATCTATCTGTAAAGTATGGTGATAGCAGGTTCAATGAGGCGGCTCCCAAGCCTTATTGGGCGAATTTAAAAATACAACATCTGAAGAAAGTTGTAGTAGCACGAAGAAGAAAGTACGATGGATATCGGCAAATAATGCCGCTGAGCAAAGTCCGAGCGTTTTGTTAAGCTTAAACCGCGTGTCTTACGCCGTATCACCGATAGTGCAATTTGTTCCGCCGCGCTTTCTGAATCCAAATGGATTATTTGTCTTATTAATTACTGTGTCATTCGTGAAACTAAGATTATCAACTCAGAAACGAACCGGCCATTTAATTTGGTTCCGATTTTTTTATTAAGGTTTTTCGGCCGCCAAGCTATCGAAGCGACTTTTCCAGCTGTTACTACAATTGCCCAGGTGGCGAAGGTGCGGACCCGATTCTAATGTTATATAATATCAGCTGCCTATTCTAGTGTGCTACTTCGGCACTTTAAGGAGCTTCACCAGTCGTGCGACCGTGAGAGCTTTTACCAACGGCTAGATAATGCAAAGGCTAAACACACAACTGATTAAGGGAATACACACACATATACTTACAGCCATAAAGAGAGATAACTCCAAAAATAGAGAAAGACGCTGATGGCAATGAAGTCGCTCTACAACTTACTGTTGACGTTGATGATTTTACGAAATATGAACTTTGTGGTCCATCACTTTCAACTCGCCTTCCTCCTCTACCACTAAGGGTTTGCTGCTGTCACATTGTATAAGCAGTTATGACACAGCTCTTTCAGGCAATGCGTTAAACTGAATGGTTTTAAAACAGCTGTTATGTTTGTCACGTTAATAATTAAGACCACAAGAACTGAGTTCAGCAACGAAATGAGCGAAACAACCGGCTAGTGCTGCAGATAATAGCTATGTTGCTTGTTGTGAATGAATGGGGGTATCCGTTGACAAGTTGACACTAACTTAAATATGTGTCAATTGCAGCTGGACACGTAACTAATGGGTAACTTAAGTGCAACCGCTGATGAAGTAACGATTTAGGTTCCAGTTCGATCTAGGCTAAGGCGCTACCCTACCGCCAAATTGCAACATTGCAACGCATCGTTTATTGATTAACATTGCTGCCAGTTAATGTAATTGATGTATATATATATATATAAGTAGTTTAAAACTAGTTATTGTACATCCTCTAACAAACACAATTTGTCTGGGCTGTTTGAGTACTACGCGTAAAATAGTCCGTCGATTTCAAGGCGAAGCATGAATTAATCCTTTAAGTCACTGTATTCTTATCAAAATATTATCACTTTGTTTAGGTAACACGCAAACAGGTGGAACGACGTCATGTCTTGAATGGTGTGCGGGTTGTCAAGAAAGGAGGAGTTTCTTGCACATTCTCCCAATATTTAAGCCATGTCTTTTAAGCGAAATATCCACTAAAATATCGAAACGTATTCGGTGCCGTCCGTTCTGTGTTGCAAAACACTGCACGAAAGACAAAGGAGTCAACTCTATTTTTAGTCTATGTATGCACATGTATAAATGTATACATATTTTTAGTCACATTACTGGGAACGATTGTATACAACACTCACTAATATGACAGAATTGCAAGCACCAGTATTCGATGATTCGTGACTGTCCCTTGACGCTCGTGTCGAGAAGGTAATTTCACACTTGACATTGAATAAAATTAGCGGTCACCTTTGGCATCGAGGAATTCAGTAGGAGCTTTTTTGGAACGGGTGCTTTGGTTGTCCAAAAATGATAATACCGGCCGCCTGAATTCATGTCCTGCTGTATATGTTCATATTTTTTTAACTAGAATGGTACGTGATGCTACATAATATTATTAACAATATATTATATTTTGCATATATTGTTGATTACCGGCGCGCCTATCGTGACATACAAATTACACGCAAACGCGGTGAAGGTATACAAAATGGCAAAACTATTACCCTCACAGCAGTTGTTGATCGTCTCCGGCATCCCAGCGAACCGAAGAGCAGCAATAGGGAGTTTTTCATTCAAAATGGCAATCTTGACCGTTCTGTCTTCCGTGGCCGAGCATACGCCAGCTAAAGGACTATCCTTGTTTCCTTATTTGGTTGTTGATCGCAATTAATTGTGTCGTCCTCACTAGTATGTCACGTCATAATTGTTTGGGTGTTAAAAATATATTCCCAGTCCCACTTCGATTGGTTCAATTCTTCTTACCTTATTTTTTTAAACCGGAGCATCTCTCTAATCGTTACGGCTTGTGTTTCTTTTAGAGGCTTTCATTTCATAAAGATTTCCATTATTTGTTTATCTGTATTACAAACTCCAAATTAAATACTTAAGGAGCTCTCTTTGATTTTATGTCAACATAACTTTTGCATTATTTTGTGTACCCAAGGTGTTCAACCATCGCCGCGACCCAACCCTCCATATGCTGTTGTAAGTGTTACTATTCGCCCTTGTAGCATCGTGATGAGCATAATAGACGCCACAGATGTAACTTACAGGGACTTCAACTCAAAAAAATAAATCTTTTGTGGATGCGCTTCCTGCAAATACAACATCCACCCTGATATAATTTTGTTACCTGATATTGCTGTGCATTATACTGTGGTTTAAATTACTTCTATGGCCTATATAATAACATCATATGGCTCGTAAAATCCTTGGAATGCGACCCAACAAGGCCAAACACGAAGCGAACCACTTTGACTGATTGGCACTTTGTGCATCCGGTTAGATCGTTTATGTCGTAGAGCCTCGTGAAGTTGGCAGTTATGATGATATCGCCCAGTGCAAGTTTATAGTTAGACACTCTGCGCTGTGGTTTGCCCTTTGGAAGGGCTTAATCAGCGCACACGCTGCTGTCGAATTTATCTGCTTATCCATTTTGGCTTTGTTGTTAACCAGTGTGTTGCATAACGAATCCAACAGCTGACCGTAAGGAGGGGCGTGCCGTGAAGGACAACTGATAAATTCCGTTCATCTTGTTGGCATTGCCAATAAAATTGCCGTTTGTCGCGTAACAGAAATTACCCTCCATGTTCTTTAACCCTAACTTACGATTGTGCAACCACCAGCAAGGTAACCAGCGAATTTTGCATTTTCACGGAGTTAAAACAATGATGGTTTGAGCGACCTTTATATCAACACAATGAAGCCCTACATGCTTAATTGGTATAGCGCCCGCTCTGCATCGTCAATTAGGTCAAACATACCAGATGGCAGCAGCAGCTGTAATGTTATTTCAGAAATGAAATTGTTGTTTGTCGTTAAACCGTTTGTTTCTGTTAACCCGATAACCGTGTATTTTAGTGCTTCCAAAAAGACAGAACTTTAAGACCATGACCATTCACTACATGAATTACTGCATATGTTTTTTTGGCAATGAACACCGGAAGAGATTGAGAGTTCGGCATGCGTCTTTATAGGCAATTGTCTATGTGTTTAGTCAGTTCAGTTTGTGGCAACGCTGGCGTAGTGAAAAAAGGAAATTTCATCTAGTTGAATGTATTCTCAAGCCACTTTAACATCACTTCAGAGGAGGAGCAAAACTATGTTTTTGGAGCCTCCCTGTAGCTTTATTGCCTATGCAAGTAACTTACACCCTCCAGCTTTATATTCACGTTTCTGGTATTGAATTTTTTAAACAAACCTGCATTATTAGTTAACACATTACACTGTGTTTTCAATCAATTTGTCTATTAATTTGAATTACAAAATAATAATTTCGGTTTATTGGGCTTATTTTTAGGTGTGTTGTAGAGAACGATAGCAAGGGCGGGAGAGAGAGGTAGGATATGCAAGACGGTTTTCGTTCTATGGGTAAATGCCCTTATTTTCATGCTGTAATGTTTATTTTAATTAAGATTGACGTATTTACTCGTTTTGTGTTTAAATATTGCCTCTTTTGCTCGAACTGAATGGCTTGTCGTCATATGAACGTAAAAGCGGTTAACGATTTTTTATACGAACAGACAAAACGCGGAAAGCTGTGCGAGCTGTATAGGTTTTAAATTTAGTGAAATAATCGTCAAAACAGGGTATCGTTTTAAATGAACCTTGTAGAACTACCCTTATGGCTATCGAGTGTTGTCACCGATAGAGCTTATAATTAACAAGAAAATATTGCCTTCATGTGTCGTGTTTAAGCCAATAACGGTCGAAGTCGGTATTTTCAGAGGCCAGTACAGGATTGATAGAACCGGTTTTTAGAACATAAATATGCCGTGGGCACATAAATGTGTGTGTTGACAAGTAGAAATGAATATGAAATAGGCTCGACAAACAGGAATTTCTACGGGGCCGTGTTGCATACGTGAGATCGCAACTGATGCGACACCATTAATCTTATGTGATGGATGCAGCTGTGGCATTTGATAGAGTGCTTAAAAGAATGAATGTAGGTACTTCCTGTTTGCGTGCCATAAGCATACGTATATACACATATATGTACTATATATTATCCTATTATAGATCCGTATGGCCATGTATAAAACAACCTTAGGGGCACCGATGATAGCTTCGGCTGCTGTTGTCAGTTGGCGGACCTATCGCCCAGCAAGGTAACCAACCCCTTTGTCCCTTCCTCTCATGAGGGACCTCACGCCATCGGTGGCGATCCTACTTACGTAGTGGATAACCGCACGGGTCCATCGGCTGCATTACTACAGCTGAGTCTCTTCCTTGCTCTCTGCACTAGATCCACCCATAGCCGCGCAGAGCCTATTCTCGATCGGCGCTCGCGAACACTCAAACATACAGCCGAGTCGGTTTGTACAGACTACATAGGCGGGCCCCAGGAGAGGGCCATTAGCATAGATATGATATAGCGTACGCTGAGGTTACACAAGGCCCCTGTGGGTGTAAAGGGACTGCAGCCCCCGTGCCAGGGATGGTCGGCATGTCAGGCGGATCTTCATTGGCGGCCGAAAGCAGACTCAACCATTCGGCCCCTTTTGCGCCGTCCTCCATATGCCACGTATGGACCGGCGGTCGCAGCAACATCACCAGCGTTGTCTGCATCGAGACGAAGCGAGCTCAGAAAAAGCACAAGCATCAGTATGGCCAGTGTACTATGGGTGTCGAACAAAGTGCCAACAGTTTGGGCTAGAATGTTAGCAACGGCGAGAGCACTAAAGAAAATGTGGAAGCCGGCGGGGAATCTACTTCGAATCAACGTACGGGGCTTTGCCCCGCGCGCAGCACCAAGAGCACGGCAGTCTCTAGGGAGATCCTCGTCGCGTACTGGCATGCAAGGAGAAGCGCTTTTGGCTTTTATGTAGTTCGTTTCCTCTGTGGCTGCCAGCGTCACGACGGCTTCGTAGGGCACAGAGTATATACAAATAGCTGGCTGTCGGACTAGTTACGTGTAGTGCGTACTGTAAGGCGAAAGAATATATAGAAGAGTACTAGCCGTGCAGACACTGCGGGACCACACGCACGTCGACAGAGGAAGAAACAGCGCGAGAAGTAACGCCTTGCTGTAAGTACAGCCGGTACTAGTAAAATACAGCTACGGTTTGAAATTATTACTTGTAGGCGGGTGAATGAGACCAATGCCACTCGTCATGTACTCGACAAGACCGCTACGTTTTAATTATGCCGTGTGAAGATTAGTGAAAGGTCAACGCCGGAAACACAGTACTTTTAGCAGACGTACCTGAACATTTGCAGAGTGACTGGAGCTGTCTTTGATTGTCGGGATAATTCAATTTACATCGAGGGATTAGCAACAATGTTCCCATTTACAACATTGAAAATGAGTATCGTAGATTTACATTATGCTCCACGGTAATGTCCCTGCATGACTGCCGCAACCAACTAAACCTACATTACCAATCGGCCTTATTCATGTCTATATATATATGGCCTCATTCAGCCCTACGGGTGACCTTTTACCGGAGTCACTAAAGGCTACCATACGAGAAGTCAAAACTGGAAATTAGTCACTAAAGGCTACCATACGAGAAGTCAAAACTGGAAACTACTCTAGGTGGCAAGCGTTCATGGTCTTTTCTGAATAAAGATGCGAAGATGCGAGTCGAAACTGATTTACTGCCATCTTCTTAATCGTACCAGCGTCACGTGCGGTGAAGCCTCCAATGTAGGCTGGGACGGTGATTGGTTTACTATCTGTCATGTTTAGTGAACTTGTGGTAAAGGTGGCAACTCATAACCGCCGACATCGGAAAATTGATTTCGTCGAGCTGGCTACTCACGTCTTGATCTCATTGGCTGGTTGGTCACCTCGTAGGCTGGTCCATCTGTATCTTGAACAACGACGAACGGCTCGACGTCATACGATGATGCAAAAGCCTTGTGCCTTTTCTTCCCCCAAATGCATCCTCTATTTCCGTCTTTCTTCGGTCTCTGCCGTTCGTGAGCGCACATCAGCAGTCGAATGACGGCCGATGTGTGCCGACATGTTCGTTCCCTTCGGCGCCGTTTTTCATATGTGCCAGCTCGCCGGCTGGTTGTCAGGCGGCGACAGTGGTCTGCTTGTACATCCGATATGACTTGTTGTTTGGGATGACAATGCAGACGACACTACATTAGACAACGAAGCAGCTCGAGCAACGAACGGGACGAGATTATACCGACCGATGGTATTTGTTTGCAGTTCGCATCTCAGGCTGATACGATGGAGCAATTGCACTGAATCGGGCTTATTGGCAATGTTGTTCTAGGTCGGCATGACGTCGTCCTCGCAAAGCGCACACTGCACTCTGATGAGCCATTTAGGTACGGCTCTAGAATATATGTACTGCTGTAGAATAAGGCGGCAAGACTGTATATATATATATATATATATATATAGGGTATATGTGATAAGCGAGAGAGGGGGATTCAAATAAGAGCTGAGAAACACTTAAGAAAGTTCGGGAGTTCAGAATACGTATTAGACATATACGTGCAAGGTGTTGCAAAAGTAGTGAACCGATATGTCCGGTAAAAGGATATTCATGTCATGTTTAGAGCAAAAGACTGCATGGGCGTATACGTTTTTTTCGAATTCTACCTTTTATTAGAAATTTTCTTATAATGTTTATCGCATACTACATCCAGTAATTCCTGGTATTGCTCGTTCATATTAATATACAATTGATCAAATTTGAATTGTAAACTCGCAATATCAGTATGAAGGCAAATGGTACTGTGTTAGACTGTTTAAGTCGCACTTTAATTCTTAAGATGTTCGATTTGTTTCAATAGCAGGTTTATATAAATACTCATCTAAGACGTAGATCTGTGACCCGGTCTTCGAAGCCGTACACCCGAACAATTTATTTGCAACTAAGGCCAGCGATACTTCAAGTCACGCCTATCGACTAAGAAAAGATGGATCCATTACTGCTATAGCACACTAAATTCCTAATAACAAACCTGTATCTTGGGAAAGGGTTTGAAGCAAAACTTCCAATTCTGCTCACATATATCGTCATAAAATTGAATGACTAAGCAGATACGGTCCCGCGTACACATAGTCGTAATCAAGCTTTCAAAAAGGGATAGCTGGTTTTATCTGACCGAAATAGAGATAGTAACATAACTACGAGTGCTTAATAACGACTGAGCTGCTTCTTCTCTACTACCATAACCACAACTACGTGATGCATGTCTGTGCGCAGGATGCGTCACAAATAGTTGACACGGCGCGCTTCGAGTTCCAACTTTTTTTTCAACTCAGTGAGGCCAAGTGAAAAACTTAGACGCAGGCTGATAGACCACGTTAATCTAGCTAGGGTCACACTCGGGTATATTATACCAAGTCTTACAATTTTCGTTACTATTAAGTTTATATATATTTATATTAGAGACCCTACTTATGAAAATTTACCAAGATACGGTTTTTGGGATCGAGCTAATATTAGATAATGGAACCGTCAATAGACTAAGAGAGTTAACGAGACTTTGCAGGCATATCGCAGCTTCAAGGTACACTGCTTGACGGCTTCACTGGTTAATTATTATAAGTGATATGCATAACTTTATTTTCAAATTCAAGGTATATTTCATTATTTTCTTTTCCGTTTTTTGCTTCGTTTCTGAACTGTTGGCTAAGACCGTTCTCATTATTTGGCTTCAGGAAATGTATACGTTACGTTAGAAAACAGCACTAGGTCTATATAATACACCAAACGCTTCAAATACTGTAAATCATTCACTCTGAAACACGTTTTTTACGCGAACCATGTATTTCGTACGATAACTATGTAGGATGTAAGACATTGATGTCAATGCAAGCTTTACACGCAGTTTACTATGTGTGTTACATTTGCCTTGAACGTTTATTTTGCTGCAAAGCCTCAAACTCGTATTACCAGTCGCTCACTCGAAACTATCAACAACTTCAGCAGTGACACCAACAGTAATATGAACGCTAACGCAAAACAAAGCAAGCATGTAATTCTGCTAAACCTAAGTGACGGAGTCTCGAAGCCTACATTTACGACAGATTTATCAGTCTGTTCAATAATAAGAGCAGAAAGCTTGTTATTCGCAACTGCTAGAATTAGATCCAAGTGCGTCTACGCGCTTTAAAAGTGTTGCCAGCTACTTGTGGACTCTCTCTAAGTCGCCCTTTTTAGTTAAAAAACGATTTTAGCTTAGCTTATAAATAATTGCGCAAGATTGTAGTTTTTAGCGAATCAGAATTCTCCAGAGTGCGTTTAGACCCGCCTAAACGGGTGCTCTCTTTGAGTAGTTTTAATCAAGCAAATATATATGGTCGCGAAATATTCAACACTATGGTGCTGTTATATAACTACGTATGTGCTCTTGTTCTCAGCGCACAGTACACGTTCACACACTCAAAATTACTGGATAAAAAAGTACTCCTAAACCATAAATAAGGCGAATCTTCGAGAAAAAATATAGGTAGTATTATCACACAAGAGACTGCAGGTTAATGTGGTATTGTCCATAGATTGGAGACATTTAGTATACACCAAAGGGCCTAACCAACGACAAGTAGCAAAATTGGGGGCAGGTGCTCTGACGCACAGAGTGGCGAAGGAAATTGAACGGACAAACTATTATAAAGCGGGGAGCGTTAACCCGTATCACAGGTCATAGAGAGACATCAGAAATAACTCAGTTGTCTCTTGATGAAGTCCGACTAATGAAAGATTTTGCAAAGATTACCTTCTGACGAAGCTTGCGGGTTTCGATAGTGGTCATCTCCTAGAGATCGTTTGGCTACGGTTCGCGCTATGAAACACGTGAAAATGATGAGTATTTGCCACCATAGGATCTCCTTTCTCCAGTTCCGCATCATATGCCTGGAACAATGTCACGTCGGTGATTAGTTTTCTTCGCATACGTGCCAAGAGGCTAGTCATACTAGCAGTCTCAACGCGGTTTCACATATATTAAGTCACGCCTTGCAACTTCACACCGGCTCGTCGAAGGATTTTACAATAGACAGAACTCGCTCAGATGTCTTTTTTCATTTAATAATATTTAGACCATTTCCGTGTGGCATTGTTGGACGTGATACATTCAAAAATGGCCTTCCGAATGATCTGCGTTCCGTGCATTTTAGATTTCATGGTACGATATGACCTAACTAGAAAGGAAAGGTGTTGATACTAAAAACACTGCTGATAATAAGTTATAAGTTTTTGGGGCTTAAAAGATGATTGCGAAGAAAAAATGTAAAGATGTATGTATACCCCCCGTGCAAGGAATTACATTACAATATGATTCTCGCCTGAGGAAAAGTTGTACAAGCAATTCTAAACTATTTTGGCCTGAAATATTGTAAGTTGTGTAGATATTCACTGTGTTAAATTGCTCCGTGTTAAACCTATTACGTGTGTCAAAAAGAATATTTCCCGATTAAATCTTGTTTGTCGTATATGGGGACGTTTGGCACATTTAACACTGTTGAGCAAAAGCTCATCTAGTGGCTTCCGAGAATACACGAGACCAGATCTACTCATAATAGCCTAGCAACATACATGCTGGCCAGTCCACCAGTATGCTCACATTCATGGCTAAACTGCCAACAAGTGAATATGTTTATCTAGAGAATTCGTCCGAACGAGCTGAACTTTACGGAACTTCCATGTGACTGCCGAAGAGGTTAGGTCTAACTGATGTTGGGATTAACGTTACAAACAATTAAAAAAGAAGAATATCTACGTAGAATTTTCTCGTTTTCAGTTGCTCTCCTAACCTAACCTAGTATATTGTCTATGGCTACTCTACAAATATATCCTCTATGCATCATATTCTGAGTTGATTATCCAACAAAAAACTTAATTTAGCACTGTATAATTTTACCCATTGAGATTTATCTAGTTTGTTTTTTTAATGAGACTGAACGCAAAATCTATCACAGACACCAGACATTACGGAAGTATTTTCCACGATAGCCTGAAACTCATACTCACTAAAACCCGAACCATAAAACTCGGGCCATGATTTGGAACTGATTTGATATTGCTTCAAACCAAGGCAGGTGGGCCGTTAATGGGTTTCAGGTCCATTAGTTGCCCGTCGCAGTCCATCATCACTCAAAGGTCGTCCAACTATTTCCTTTTCCAACTGATCTTTCTTCAGCAGGATTGCTTTAGTAAGCTTGATGCCCTTGTCCCACTGGTGCCTATTCCAGCAGGTGTAGTCGACAAAGCTTTTAATGCCGTTGATGGGCACCTGCCTAAACGCCCGGTCCACGATACTTTATCTTTGCTTGAAAACCCGAGCAACCCAACAGGGTCTGCCTCAGTTCTTGTCCCGAGGACCAGTGTTCGCAAAAGGCAGATTGAGCCTTTCTAAATCGTTGCATGTACCACTGGAAATTCCCGAAATAGCACCGTGAACTAGCATACCATTGCGCCTGCCAAGTGGCTATCAATAATCTTCATGTGTTTTTTATATTAGAGATGTCCTTCTAAAGATTTTCCGAAACTTTATCCCGAGGTTCTACGAGAGGGTACCAGTCAGGACTAGCAGTGCCGCAGTACTGACTGTGCGATACTCTTATACAGAGGGCTGAGATCCGCTGTGCCCTCTAGAGGAGATCCCTCGTAGTAGTAGTGGCAAAGTTGATCCATACAGGGGCTCTAAATAGTATAATAGAAAGTGCCACTGATATAATCGGACTCCTGCGACTTTCTTTGCAACCATTTATGTCTGGCAGTATACAGGCTATTAGCATCACTGCTGTCATCACTTTCACCTCTGTTTGACGAAGGTGCGGCGCACCTCGAATGCTATGATCCAGGTAAACTTTTAGATAGCAAATGACATGGTTCTACCCGATAAGCACCGGGTCCAGACGGATATTTAGTGAGGGCCACTTCTTACGGTTAATTAGTAAGGCTGCCTAATTTTTTGCTGAGGCCTTTTCTAGGCCATGATCTTCCACCCAGCTTAAGATGTTTCCTTAGACTTTTTGGCCCTTGCCTCCTACATATATATATATATATATATATATATATATAAATGTAGCATTGTGTGCTTCGTTTTGAGAAATATTACTAAAGAAGGATCTTACGATGAGCTGTCCCGAGAATATTTCCTCAAACCAAACAAAGCATTCTATATATATATATATATACAACTTTTTGCCACCTCATTGGACCGGTAGCACGTCATGAATAGTACGTGAAGGCTTGTCCCTGCGTATCTACCCAACTGCACCTCAAGCGGTAAATCTGACGTGAACATACGCCAGACGGCTATGCTGTATACAACGCATTCGTCAGGTGCGCAGGCAATATCTCAGCAGTGGCCAGAAACTCACGTCGTAAGAACACGAGTCAATTGCTGCATTTTTTACACTAGTATCACCTTCCGCTACCGTAAGGTCTGTTGTGGACAGGAAGTGTTTTCATTCGCTAGTGTTTGTTCTGGGAACATCGTGTAAAACCGGCTACCGTAATTAAGTTGACTCGTGTTGTTGTTTTTAAAACTCACTGGAAAATTTCTCTATGCAATTGTATGACTATCTGGTGCCAATGTAGATACTTCGTTCTCAGCATACGGATGTTTATTTAGTATCAATCTAGAAACACAGTTTACGTTATGTGCCAACAATAGTGTTATTATGATGATGATGATGATGATGATGATTATTATTATTATAAAAAGGAGTCTTATTCTTACGAGGTATTATTCGATCATGTTTTGTTAAATGAGTCAAAATCTGGACTTAGTGCACGAACATTGTTCACAACATAGTAACAGTACGGTGAAATTTAAGCGCTACATGATCACTTGAATGGGCTTGTGTCTGCCGGGTGTTAATATCATTTTAAATCTCATAAAATACATTGTGTTCATTTCTTCTTGTTCATTAAGAATTTCTTATTTTTTGATGATTTTTTCCTTTTGAGTCGTTCCAGTTGTTACCTATAACGTGTCCTAAAAATTTAGGCCTCCTCTATGAAAACGATTTTGACCTTGAATATACGTTCGCTTTCAATGATGCAAATCATGGTTTTCTCAGCTTGCAAAATATGATATCCTTCTAGTGTTCGAAAACTGCCCTATGTACAGGGCAATCTTCTTGTCGGGGGTCATGGACGATTTAATGACAATGATAATTTGAAACGCTTTTTAACACAATTTTCATATTTGATATTGCATACCGCGAGGCCTGATCCTTCCATGAAAACCTCTACTTTGATTGCACAGGATGCACAAAGTAATCAGGTCTTGTGTCGTTCATTGGAAACCTTCCCTTGTTTTACTCCATGGTTTTTACTGTGATAGTAGTTAATACTATGTTATTACAACACTGCATTACCCAAACTGTGAATGGTTCGTAATATCACCAAGTAAATGGATTAATACGTTTCCATATATATATATATATATAAAAGATTGCTTTTTAGCCTTTGTTCGTCCCTTGCACTTGCCCAACCTCACATTAAAACTTGCCATACGCCATTGTCTTCTAGTCGGGAGTGTGCTGAAATCGTCACTAAAGATTATTTGTTCAGTTCCCTGCATGCGACGCCATTCCACTTTCCATGATACGTCTCTACCGTTCGTTTTCCATCTTCATCCTCTCTTCTTTCCCGAGTTCATTGATTATTGCCCGAACCAATCGACGACACAGGGCTATGGGACAATGAGATAGGAAACGTACTTTTCTGTATACATTCGTATAGGTGAGCGCGCGAGTGCGCACGACTACATCGGTTTATTTCATCTGCCTGGCAGTGCTGAGTAGTAATTTCGGCTTTCTGGGCGCGCTGCGGCTCCAGACGACTCTGTCTTCCAAATGAAAATATATGACTCTCTTATTGACACCCTTAGTCCTCGAGAGTGAGGGTGAGGCTACGCACCCTTATGGCCAGTAAGTTTGAGAATATAGTAGCTGGAAGGGGCTGCCAAGGGGCGTAAGAAAACGCAAATGCAGCCGTACTCGTGTCACACGCTAACAGTTACCTGTTACGACAGTTTAGTGAAAACACTCATCTTCGGCCCACAAATAATAATCAGCGTACTGAAAGAGAGGATTATTGTGTAGGCTACAATACGTCTTCTATTACTCTGTACTCAGTCTGTGGAATCTTGATGAAACAACGTTTGTGCTCGTCGAGCATTTTCCACTCGACAAAATCGGGGGATAAAATAATCATTTTATACAAAAAAAGCCGAAGCTCGATTAATTCAAAAGCAATAGCATGCGCAATAGCAAAGCAACGGCATGCGGCAGAGAAGAGGTACGAAAATGGGTTATGGCCCGACTTAGTTGATATAGAGGCTAATATCAAGTAATTGCACATGTTGAACCATAATAGTTTTATTCGGCCATTGTGTAAATGTCGGATACTTCCTTTCTAATCTTTGTCCTTGTTTTCTAGTTTTGCATTTACGGGCCATGATAATTTACGCTCTCTGTCTGTAATTTATTCAAAATTGGTTTTTATTCATATAAGAATGTATCCTAATACCAGGTAATCAATGCTTCAAATCCTAGATGAAGCGAAAGGCTAAAAACGTTATTGTAAGCGCGTACTTTGACATCAGTATTCGTCCATAGTTTGTCAGTACTGACATGAGAATTCATCAAAAATAGTACCTGATCGCCATAGCTATCGCAAAAGTAATAAAAGTCCACCAGTCACAAGAGATCCTAAGGGCAGGGCAGCATGGTCAGCGATAATGGGACCGTCCTGAATTTTGTGAATAGGTGCAGTTTCCATAGTTCAAGGGACGTGCAACTGAGAAACGCTTCGGAGGAGGAAAATGTTATCTTTCCTCGGGCCTTGTCTTTGCTTTTCTGGCGAGATTCTCCTTCTGCACAAGACGTGGTCATATGACACGGCTGTTTCAGTTGTCCGTGGCGTTTTTCTCCTCTTACAGTCTTATTGCTTATGTATTACGTTCAAGAACGATAAGGCGAGGCGAGAAAATGATTCGGAAAATGAATACAATCATTTTCGCATGCCGGACTGCGCTGGTCTAAAACGGCTTGCATGGTTGTAAAATGACGTCATTTGCCCGTGGATAAGGTACTTTCTTTGCTGTCTGGATTTTAATTTCACCTAAACTAAATCTACGGGCAGCTCCCTTTTTGAAACCGCTTTTCGGTTAGGTTTTTGATCTAAAGGAATCAACTAAATTTCGCTGCAAATTTCCGTCTAGAACCAACTGTTTATCGTTCTACATAACAATGTCCTTTTTTGGATAGGGTAGACCCATCCAATTATAGGTCGCTCGCCTTGCCTTTCTTCCAAAGCATGGGAATAGAACATTGACAGCGTTACTCTTCCCTGCCGATAGACGCACCCATTTCTTAGTGCCAAAGGTTCAGTATTTAGTAAATTTGTATTGACTTAATTCTTTTGTAGTCTGTTTGGTGCGGACAACCACGTATCTCAGATATCTTACTCCGACCCCTTGAGGCCTTGACTTTTCTCTGGTAATCTAAAA
Source organism: Tropilaelaps mercedesae (assembly GCA_002081605.1). Lineage (NCBI taxonomy): Eukaryota > Metazoa > Arthropoda > Arachnida > Mesostigmata > Laelapidae > Tropilaelaps > Tropilaelaps mercedesae. The sequence continues at coordinate 44,904 of MNPL01004103.1, read as the reverse complement.
TTAGTGAATATGTTTGTAGGTAGAAAGGTTGCAAAGTTATGTGCAGCAAATTTTGCTTGGAAACAAAGCTCAGAGAAGACATGATATGAAATTGGTGACAAAAATATGTTCTTTTCTGTTATGTCACTGTCACAAAGTGTCTCCAGGGCGGCATAAGACCACAACATTAGCCAAACCCACAAGTAAAACTAATGAAAAAAATTTTAATGCCGCTCGAGTACATCTGACATAGATGACATTATTATTATTATTATTATTATTATTATTATTATTATTATTATTATTATTATCATTATTATTATTATTATTATTATTATTAATAAAAACACCAACAATGCACATTGGCGCCCTATTAAAGCATAGCCTATAGGACCCACACAAACCAAAGGCTTTTTTGCAGTTAATCGTGCTTTTCAGATGTGCGTACTAAATGTCTTATACGGTGGGAATGTCCACTGTCTAAACATGGCAAAGTTGTGAAAAAACGTATTCGCGTGGAGCAAATTACGTAAATTTTTCTTCGTGTTTGATTTCCACAAAAATTTCTACCTGCTTTAATCAGTCACGCAAATCGTCAAGAAATGAAGTAGACTTAAATTGTCCTTCTAAGTGACCTTGAATACGCGTATCAGCATCATCTATGTATCGTATAGAAGAAGGTACGACAGATGTATGTGGTTATAAAGAGTTCCTGAAGTGAAGACCTTTAACAATCAAGGCAGCTAAAACCTGTCACGTTTAATTAAGTTTGAACTCATGTCTACAATAGAGCTACGAAACAAATGTCCTTTAATTTTTACTGCTATCGAAGTAATATCCTTTTTCTACCAAGGCAAATCACTCCACTTGAATAGGAAAAAATATAGTCGATTTCATCGATTTTACGACAACATTCTTTGTTCAGACATTTAGATGAGTTTTGCAGTCGATATTTCATTGATGTAATACTTACAAGGTACTTAATTGTCAACTGATTATACCGTCTTTGATTTGCTAACCTTTGCTTATCTGTGGAAGCCGTAAGTAAAAATGCTCCTGTTGTCCGCCACTGCCGCGTTTTTGACGACCGCAACACTTAGCTTCAGTAAATTGTATGTACGTACCTGTTCTACATTATCGTGTGCAGACAAATTAATCAAGATAACCAACACGTTCTTGGGTATTGGCGCAACGTTTACGAGAAGAAATGTAAACCTAGAACGGCGACGAAGTTGCCAAACTGGTTATCGCCCAGTGGCTTGCTAGACGAGAACTAATGGACCAGTTTAGTTGTCGGTGAATTCTTTTTACGATTTTCGGCTACATGGCAAATATTTTTGTTACGATGCGATTTTTTTCGTTCTATCGGTGGGCTTTTCACGCGCCAACGTTGCCCAGATGTTTGGCCGCGTCTTACCATTATCATTGACCGCCGAATTTGTGTTGAGACTATGGCCTGCATTGGCTATGTTGATGTCGGCGGCGGTTATTGTTGTCATATTATGGTTCCCAGACCGTTATATCTGACTTACTTGGCTACTTTGATGACTATACAACTTTTTTGTTATCGACACCATATTGGAACGCCTTGAATTGCCGCCATTATGGGTGGCCGCAGCTGATCCAACCACGTTCTGAAATGGTGCGTTGAATCAATTTCGGAGCAAGGTGTAACAATGCGATTAAATTCTGCTGTAGTGCTATTCCGAGTGTTTGAACAATAAACGACCATTGCATTACGCAACCTACTGTTGTTAACTATTAAGGTGGCAATGGTATTGTATGCAGAGTTGTGTAACTTGAGTGACTATGATAACCAATTGTGTGCAGCGAAATACAGTTTAACTGGTAATCGTGAAATGTGATGGTTAATCAAAATGACTAACAGTAGTCTCCTAACGTCGCTCAAGGCGGAAGAGTGGGTCAATTGCCGAATGTTTGCTGAAAAGCAACTCGAGGTGCTAAATAGACAAAAAAAGTAGATAGCTATTTGCGCTAAAATGGTTCAATTTTAAAGCACACTCCTTCCTTGAAACACGCTGGGTTATCTTTCTTTGAAAAATAGCCAACAAACTAATTTTTCCAATTCGTGTAGCTCTAGACCTTTGATGGTCGCGTGCTTGAGATTGGCTTTATACCAGTTCTGTGCTTTCATTGAAAGGGTATAAGCCGCTCGTCATGACCTATATATATATATATATATATATATATATATATTCATGACCTATATACCATGGTGCTGTTGCAGAAACTATTAAACAACGTTAACAAATGCCCGTATTTCGAATGTGTGACCTTGTGAGCTGTTTACTTTAAACTTTTTTCATTTTTTGTAGAAATGTCACGATACTTATCTGGTTTATCATTTTTCTGTGATCAAGGCTTGAATTTTGCTCGAGAAGCACACCGAAATATCCCTCATATTTTGCGTAGGCTGATGCAGAACCGATGACAGGTTTGAGCTACGGGGGTTTGTTGCTGGCGTTACATGGCGTCCAACAAACACATTTATATTTTATTAGCTATACGCAAGTTAGAGATGTTTTTGGTGCCGCACAAACTACAGATCAATGTTCCCGCAGCTAACCTGACACAACAATTTATTCGTGCCCGTGTAATGGCGTCCAGAATTTTTTCCGTTTTGAAAAGTATTGCCACTTTTACCGGCCCGCATAGTATGGAGTTCAAGCTTTACGGTTACCAAAAATACAAAAAAACACCAAGTAATTCTCGTATTGGTGTTTCAGAAACGATCAGTCTATGTGAAAAGGAACTTCATGAAGTATAATTACGATTCATACGACCGATACTTTACGAAGATATTACTAAGCTTGAAGCGATTTTTAAAACATTTCAGCTGCCACTGCCAAATTAAACAGTGATTCACGCTGGGTATAATTTTTGGCATGTAAGGCCCATAAGCCTATATAATATCCAAAAAACAACTGTTAGCTTTGTTGGAATATTTCTGGCCTGAGCTTTCACTTGAGACCCCCAATTATGTGCTGTAGAGCGTTTTAGGCCTTGACCTTAATGTTTCTGTTTTTAGTATACTGCTGAAAGCACTTGATCGACGAAGGTTCTTGTGTCAAAAGCTTGGTATTCCTATCAAGAACTATTTCGAATTATTTTAATAAACACGATGGCATTCACAATTGCTAAGTGATCGGTGATAGGTCAAATTTATAAACCGAATAAATTTTTTATACGTTTAGAGACATTTTTATTACTAAAAACAGCAACGCATAATGCATGTATTATTACAGCCGATTTCTCAGAAGCAGGCGTTCTTACGCATAAGTCATGTACCCTTATAAACGTCGTAAACATTCACGAGTAGATGCCGTTATATTTGTTGATAATTTTTTTGCTACTTATTTACATAGCAGTATCTCTCGTATGGCGCCTTACAGACTGAATAGACGAGCGATTTTAATATAGATAAAGGTTTTGCATTCAGTAGACATTGACCAGACACATTGATTTTAAAATGTCTCTCCCTTTGAGAAGCGGATCTGACGGTATCAGAGACCTTTATCGACAATAGATAATATTGAAATGTCTTTTAGGGATCAAACTAACTTCTTAAATGATAAGGTAATCCCTTCTCACTATATCAATTGATAATCGAATTAGATGGAATTAGATAATTTGATAAGTTGCTTAGGAACTCAGTTAGGTATTATTTTGGTTGGACAGTCAAGTTTCTCGTTACACTTATCATAATTATAAAGTCATGCGATGGCGTCACAGATAAGCTTACTGTGATGCATTATTGCTACACATGGGATTTTTAGACGATCCAGTTTCTGCACAGTTCATGCAAAAATATTACACATGTGAAAAACGGCAAATAAAAATAAATCGTCTCGAACGCAAAAAAGTCATTAATTTTTAAGCAGAATCAAATTATTCTGATTTATTACATAGCGCTTAGGATATGCTTACTCAGTCTCCGCATGCATATAAGGCGAACGTCCCATGATACCTGCTGTAGAATACTGAAACGTCGCGTCGGCACAACTCATTGAGTCAAACACTAAGACCAACAATCCATTAGGAAAATTCTTGGGCATGTAGTACGTAAAATTGTACGTCAATATTTTGATTGACGTTTGCATTATATACTCCTAGCCTTTGTCTTTATGCACTTCTTTTTTCTTCGTCTTTCGGACAAATCTGACATGGACTAAACTTTTCTTACTTCAGAAGCACTCAAGTTGTTGTCGACGCCTACAATAAATTTATTTTTGTATCTACTATGTACGTAGTGTGTCTTTTAAGGTGGTTTTGGTTTGTTTAAATTCCGTAATAGCTAAACCCTTCCAAGATTTTTTTAAGATAAGACTGCTGCCTATAACTTTATTTAGATCAAGTAGAAGGTACGCAAATTAAATGATATACATTTGTGGCAGCACCGAGAGAACGAGCGTAACTGCAGAGTCAGTCTATATGCGCTCGTTCTAATAGATTCGAAACACAGCGGATTAATGATCGGACAATATAATGATATCACGAAGGTGAAACTAACCTTCATAGTAAGATTATTCTAGTTAGAGCTCAGATCTCACATATTTGAACTGTGAAGGTAGGTGCTGAGGAGTCTTTAGCGCAAGCTCTAACAATTGGTGTCCCGCAGGGCTTTGGATTTGGCCTCTTCGTTCATCATTTCTATGAACTTTGTGCCAGAAAGACATCAAGACACACGTCAAGTGCCGCCTGTTCACGCTAATGATAACATTACTGTTGGAGATTTAAACTTCGCTTAGCAACGATGAACTGGAAGATATCAGATTTCGAATTAAAAAATTATAAGCCATACCAACTATCAACTGTCCAGAAAATTACTATGGTAGCTTTTCGTAGACCGCAGAAGAAATTGGTAGCTGAAAATTTAAGACAAGCACTCAATTCAGAACTATGTTTCGATGTGTAAGACTTATTGGAGAAAAAATAAAGTGACAGCCCGACTTAGGTTATATTTAAAAAAATGTCATTCAGCTAAAGCTTCTTGGATGCGCCCCAGAAAGATTGACGCCGATTTGTCAGTGTGAATTTATTGTGTGATACTTTGCAAAAGCAATTTTGTAGATGTAATGCAAGCGCAAGTTCCCGAGAGCAACGCCGTCAGGCAATACCCACACATGTGATAGGTCCTTTCTAATGAAGTTTAAAATCTTACAGGTTAAGAAAGTGATCGAACTCAAGCGGAGTGCATTTGTTTTTGCTGTAAAAGTTGTAAAAGGTTTCCATCGCTCCAGATAGCTCGTTCGATTATGCTACATTCTAGATCTGCGAGATTTCCGAATAATATAGGCCATGAAGGATTTGTCCTACAGTTGTCACGTTATTATATATATGGCCCCCATTCTTTATTACTTAATACATTTCTATTACTTAAATGTATCAAGCTAGTAGCCCGAATGTGTCTACTACGCTAATTCTCTGAGGTTTTTAAATCGGTAATAATCAAATATTTGTTAATAGACAATCTGAATACTAGAGTACGTCATAGTAATTTACGACAGCGTTATTGTTTAGTAATTAAAAATATTATTATGGCATTATAATTCTAAGAATTCTTATACGAGAAATAGTTGAATTTTTCAATTATATCAATTATTATTGTTATTATTACTCGCGCGCGTGCTGTATGCATACTAACGGCTATCAAAATAAAACCTGTATCCACCTATAAATGGGCAAAAATTTAATTTAAATTTAAAAATTTTAATTTAAATAACAGACAGGTAAAAGGTACTAACAAATATAATCCGGTAATATAAGCCATTTTCCTCATTTTACGAGTGGTATCTTGTTGTTATATATGTTCCTGACAATTATAATTGTCAGGAACTTTCTGGGCCTCGTGAATATGATATGAACTTTCCATAGTGAATTCCTAAAACAAAGTGCATACTAAACCAAATAATATTAACCACTAAATTCCGTTAACCTACTCGTTTATCTAGCGATGTATCAGAATTAGCCATTTTTTTGTGAAAAAATAATACAATTTAAACAATATTTTATTACATCTTGCCGTTGCTTTAGCGCTAGCTCACCCGCTTTATTCATTTATGTTGTTCATTCATTGTTTTGGTACCTTAGAAAACGTTCATTGAAACGGCCATGAGAAAGCAAAGCTTTACCACATGTGTTGCCTTCCACATCGCTTAAAGCGGTCAATAAAGATATACTATTTTGTTGGCCGTGTACTTTTTTGCCTACTTAGCGTCAGTTTTCCCACGTTTTTCTAAGACATCAACATCCTTTTATTACAATGTTGGTTATATAATCGGGGTATTGATAATTACGGTTAATATAGCTTGGTTATCAGGTTAGTTTTCGCACAAAATTATAAGTTATTAATGGGAGTTATGAGAGTTGATAATGGCTTTTACGAGACCATACAATCCACGACGCATGTCTTAGTATGTACGTGCTTGTACTATGATTAAAATTAAATTATTATATTTAAGCGTTCATGTTGGCTACACGTCATGTTTACTCATCGGCTGATCTTTGACCGCTAATCTAGTTTGAGACACGTCCTTGAATTCTCAAGACTATGAATCTCTAGGCTATTCACACATGAGAACGCGAATGTAATTTAGCGTACCAACGGAGATATTTTTTGGAAAATGGGCATGAAATCCTGTGTTATTTCACTCAGTGGTCTACTCTGGTTTTTAGTAGAGGATCTCAGTAACGCTTCTGGCGTGCAACTATACGTTAATTCATCTAATAGCGAACGCGAAAACGTGTGAAATAGAAATATGTTGACTCTCCGCAAGTTAGTTAAGTGTCATTGATTAGGATGATTGAACGGGCAACGATGACTGCATGTACTGGCGATTAGAGAATCTGCCGGCAGATAGTCACGGTAAGATGTTGGTTATAGCTTTCTCTTGTGGTTCTATTATCCACAGAAAATACGTGTAAGACAAGAGCAGTGCGCTTTAAATATGACATTCAGTATTACAATAAAAATCCATTCAAGTACATTACAGACAAGGGAGTTGTAACAATATCAGATTTGACTGCACTGTGTGCCTAATGATCCAACTGAAGTTTAAACCCGGGACTTGCGATATGTAGGTTATGTCCCCCTGCAGTTGCTATCACCAACCATTGCTTGCTTTTCTGCATTCAGTTATGTGTTAGCGCAGTCATTGGTACCACAGTAAAAGAAGGTTCTCAATTTGTCAGCCGATCTTTGATTGCTCTCGCGAAAAATAAGAACTGATAGGCCGAGAGCGATTTTTGCCTTGTTACCTCGTATCCACTGCACCTCACGAACTATAGAATTCGTAAAACGGAATATTTGTTCTGCACTGTGCAGGTGGACGTTAGGTCCACCATGCGTGCGTGTAAGGTGATCAGTTGAATTCATTACCCTTCTACGGCGAAAATGCGAATTACCTGAACTATTACCTAAACTATGCAACATAAACTATTGAGTAAAATAGAATAAATATCAATGCGACCTACTCCAGTGCATCACTCAATATATAACACATGATATTATAAAATGACGCCGCATTCGCGCGGCATTTTTAACCCATTAATTTTTAGTTGTATTGTCCAACGTGAGTTCACATTATCTAAAATGTACTGTACGTTTTGTCTGCATCAAAAAGCCGATCGTGAGCCTCGTAATTCGTCTCGACGTACTGATGATGGTCGGATACGGTTTAAAGAGTCGGTTCAACCGGGCTACACTGCTACTGCTGCGTGGTTGTTCTGTATCACTTTCAGAGGAAACTAGCAGCGACACAGAGATCCACGCTATTGCCGTTCCAAAAAGATGAATTTATAATGCTATCGCTGTTGCTGTTATTATTGTTTCTACTATTGCTTCTATTGTTGTCTGCTATTGAGTCAGCTCTCATTACTATATCGTGTCTACTACGCGCATTGTTATTATGATTCGATGACGTAATCAAACCCATCTGCGTGCACCACATTCACTCACGACTCGCATAGAATTTCCATTCGGCCTTGATCTTTAGAATTCCGCTTGGCGTTCTGCCGGGCTTTCATTTTCTTTTTTGACGGATGGCGTGCCGTAACGGTGGCATTTTTTGTTCGAAGACCACCCCCATCTATGTCGTCACTTGTGGGCAATCGTAACTGCTCTGATAACGTCACAACTACAGAGAAATGAAAAAAGGTCGTTGGCCGGCCGATATCTATTTGTGAATTGGCCGCTGATGGCTATCGGTTAACCACCAGTACACTTTGGAAGTGGTGCTGAAGTGAGCTCGGTCTAACGATGTGTGTATTGTTGCGTCGCTTGTGCTGTGGGAGGCAGAAAAGCGCTGATGTGCGACTGCAGCGAAGCGCGGCCGACTTCGACAGAAGATGCGGGAGCGCAAGGGGCGGTGAGCGAGATTGGGCTCAGGCTGCCCTGGTTAGGACTTACTAACGGTGGCATGGGGAGACTGAGTGGGGAGGGTCTGGAGCGGGTCGCTCGGCGAAATAACGGAGATTTTGGCTTACGACTAACGACAGGGCGGCAAACAAAACGTTTGTATATTTGTTTGGGAGGAGTATTATATGGATAGCTAGTGAATCTGGTTCACGCAGACGGAGAGCGCTGAAAAAAATGAATAATACCATCACAGTTGTTCATACTTAAGTAGATATTTTGGTGATTTCAACTGGCGCAACTGAGGTAACCCGTCAATAAATAACAGTTCAAATAGCCAATGTCTGTATAATTATTGCAGATATACTACATCATCGAGCCATTTATTGCACACAACGAGTGCATGTCTGTAATGAAAATACTTCTGTTATTCATTTTAAGGCAACGATGACTGCCGGTTTTAGTCAAAAGAAGTTGATACTACAGTTAAATACAATATGCGCAGCGGCTTGTCACTAATTATTGAAATGTCCTTTTGTCTTCACGATTTGGACCTGTCTTCACCACTTGCATCTGACCGTCATTTCGCCACCGCACACGACAATCACTAAAATACCAAATCATGAAAGAATCATATAAACTTATCTGCGAATGACAAAACTAGTAGTTGGGGTAATGTGAGAGTTGCATGAGGGTCTATATATAGTAGCCTCTTTGATAGATACTTGTCAGTTTCACCGGGATCAAAAATAGTACTAATAATTTTCACTAACCACATGAAAGGGGTTAGCTCCCTCCATATTATAAGGTGAGCCTTTATACATACTCAAGATGTAACCGAATAGCGTTGTGTTTACATTTGGGTTGCATGGTCTTAAGTAATTTGACAATTATACGTCTATATGTGCCACTAACTTCGGCTTTAGTATTACCTCCCGTTTTGAACTTTTTCGACTGTTTTTTCTGTTAATCAAAGCTAGTACTCTAATGTCAATATATTTATACGCATAATACGTTGCCGCTGATGGCTTGCGATATGCAATAAAATGTCTGTTGGTACATATATATATATATGTGTGTGATTTGAGTAGGTAGCGGCGACGAAAGTAATATGATGAGATTTCGACAGTTGTAACACACGTTACGGAAGTTTGCCTTTAAGAGCATATTGCACCTCTTCTGAGAAATAAGTCCGTACTGCTGGTTTTCTGTAGCCCTATTGGCACTGTTATTACTGCTTTTAGAATTATATTACTCAGGAGTTACAATTTTTTTGGTTTAATAAAAATTTCCTGAACTCGCTGAGTCTCCTGCAGGCAAGTCGCCTAAGTCACAGGAATATATTACGAACAGGCTTCTAGGAAAATACGAAGGTGATTTACGAATTCAAGTTAAACGTTTTTGGTTCCTCTTCCGCCTTAAAATCTAGAAAAACCCAGAAGAACATACTACCTTAGAAACTCGGAATATAGTTTATAATCTACCCGAGCTATTACGAGTACATGTGGTGCATATAGTAAAGAAAACTTTGGTTAACTCGTATTTGTACGGTAGACTCGCTTTGACTCAGTTAAGTTCAATAAAATTCAGTGCGATAAACGGGCTATTATGCTTAAACGAACCTGAATTGGCGACTGCTTTGTTCTGTTATGCACTTAGCCACTATTTCACCGATTTCCGCAGTTTCTGGATTTATTTTATGTCAGAACGTCTTAACGGAGTGCAAATCTATGATAGCTATAAGGTCACATTTGCTGAAATGCCGCGCACAATGGATAATTTTCTGAAGAGGCTCCCACTATTGGCATCCACGTTTTTCTTTTGTTAATCTGGTGTCACGAACACCGTGTGCAGATCACCTATCGCCACTGTGAACTATTCCGCTGCAACTATCTGTCTGACAGATTTTCACTACAATATACACTGAACATACACGGTACCGCGTTGCCCAGTTTCTCGAGCCCTAAAACACCGCAGCTCTGCTGAGCTATTTCTGCTACAGTCTTCTTGGCGCGCAGTCGTCCAAATAGCGGTCGACGCTATCTTGAACTATAGCTACGTTCTTTCTGAGCATATCCCACTATGCAGAGTCGTGTATTAAACGCATACACACAGATTGGCGCGCGCACACACACTGATTGGCGCGCGCACACACACTAACTAGCTTTATCCTTTAATGATATAACCAAAACCGCTGGACAATAGACCCTTGGAATATTATCTCACACTTGACCAGCACGACTGATTCTTGGCTGATTCTACGCTAATTGGAAGCCGATTCAGATAATATCTTACGTGTTGAAGATCGGCTTACAAGTTTGTCTTTTTTTCGTAGTCTTGTAACGACTTACGCAGGCTGACTCAAGTCCTTCATTCAAACTGGTCTGACGATATCTGGAGATAATGTATCAGAGCTGCCACTCCTGTCACATGAAAAACGGCTTACGAAATGAACACCTGATCGCCAATGACCAGTTAAGCGCCAACGGTCGAAATGCGCGTTTCGGTAGCTCCGGGATAAGCTTACGTATTCGCTTTTGTATTATCTAGCCCCACAGTGTAGACCAGATCAAACTAAAATCAACACATCCCCGTCTCTTCACACAATCCAACAGAACATTGGGGGAGTACACAGGCAATACAGGCACGCAATTAAACATACGCCAATGTGGCGAGCGAAACTTCACCGCCACTGCCACAACAAAGACATGCGTGGACAGAACAGGCGCACTGTAAATAATTACCCACACCCGGTGAAAAAGAAGGCGGGGGAATGGGACAGTTCCCGCCCTCTCATGTGATTCTGACTCTGCCAGGTTGTGCGGTTGTTCTGTGTGCTAGCTACTCTTCCCCGTCTCGGCGACCGGTTGTGGCAGTGAGGTTGCCTCCTCCAGGGAGAGGAGGCAATGACAACATGATCAACGGCAGACGGCAACAAAGTTTATCAGCGCAGGTGGTCTACAGTCGGTATGACTCATATGCGCGATGCTATTGGGCCCGGCTTTCGGCGGCGTGGTAGACACAAGAGAGAACCACCAGCAACCCTCCAGATGTTAGTGTCTTCAGCCACTAGTGTGAACTTCGGGGGTTGGAGGGGAATGTCTGATGATTAGTGAAACGCTTAAGTGGAAATTCTTTTGCAATTTGAGGAAAAGAGTTTGTACAGGGCTTTCGACTTCAAGACCCAATTGTCATGGCTAAACGAGCAATTTTTATTCAGTAGAAAAGTTCATCGCCTAGTGTAGTAAGAGCTTCGCGCTAATTGTTAGCCGAGATTGTAAGAATGTAAGGTCAAATAAAATGTATATACTCTGCATACTGTAGGCTAAACATCCATCCAATGCCACATTTGTTTACTTTATTTATATATATATTTATATATATATATATATATATACCGTTATCAAAAGCTATCTAAATACTCATTGTGAACACGCTCAGTGGGTCAGAAAAAAGCAGAACGTTAATTATCTTTCCCTCGCAGTAAAAGTACGTTTAGTTGTGTAAAGGAGTTTATAGCTTCTACAGCTTCAATTAAAAATTTTAAACTTAGAAACATTCTGCCAATAAATAAATGAATAATATGCAGGTCGCTTCACAGATCAAAAATGAGTCTGTGACGCCTGGACATATAGTTCTCATGATAAGTGAATATCAAATATTTCTTCAATCTATGATCAATTTGGTAGAAACGCCTAAGTAAAGTAGAAGTGACTATAGGGTATAGTTATAGATACAAGACCGACTTCTCACTGGAGTCTTTGGTTTGACCCGGGAGAGGTGTACGCTCGGACATTCTTTGATATGCTCAAAGTGGTCTTTTAGCTAGGCGTAATGTGGCATGAAACTGTCGCGCGAAGATCACCTATTTTTTCACAACCTTTTATAATTCGTAACGAGTGCTTACAATTTGCACGGCTTAGGGCGCTTGCGCATGGTATCATATGTTTGTTCTATAAAAACACCGCCAAAAACGGCATACTTAAAGAAACCTAATTCTCAGCTTACTTATGCGTCCATTACTAATTTAGAATTCATTATGTACATTGGTATATTTAGTAAAATTTGGATTGACTCAACATTATTTACCAATATTGGAGAAATTCGTTTTCGCGTAACAACATATTTCCCCATACCTATCTTCGCGGGAAGTCTATATTACTGTACATTCATAAGTATCGCAATACTACATGAATATACCTTCTATTGATGAAAAAATTTTGTAAAATGGTCATTGGCACTATTATTCAGAACATATTTCTCTATGTAGATAGAAGTAGCATAAGCTTGACTTGAGCCTAAAGTTCTGCACTCACCGGCTATGTTACAGTGATCCTGAAGAGCCCGGTAGAGTTCTACATTTATGTGAGCAATTCCACTAAAGTACAAACACGTTCGATCCCGCCGTTGCGCATTTGCAGTGCCCGATTCGTCTTACGAAGCGGTCAGAAAGCGTTGACTTATGGTCAGGCCTGAAAGTTACAGCAATTCTGCTCATGTTAGTGCGCTATATTGCACTAAGTAGCTCAATATTACTGAGTAAACGAAGTACATTAAGATTATTACTTTATTTAACTATTTGGGTACGCTTACATCAAAGCGGATTAGCCGCTCACATCATCGAGCACGACGTTTTGTGCGTGATGAAGAACCTCTCCGTATTTATTATGGATTACGCACTGGATCGAAGTCCGTAAGACGATAGGAATACGGGTTCATATGCATCGACAGCTTAAAATTGTTCGTTCGACTTAAATTCTACTGCTGGGTAGGTCTCAATCTTATGTACGTCATAATATACGTGGTTGAAGTAACGTAATGCGACGAAAGCTACCTAACAGCTGCGAAGTAGCTAAAAGGCTTAGTATATCTGTATTAAATGAATCACCAATTTTACGATATTTACGTTGGAGGAAACGTTATAATGGAAAAAGGCAATAAAAATATAGGAATGATTTATCCGTCGTTTGCATATAGAGTAGAGAGCCTCTGTATATCAAAACATTGGAAGGTTTTCTACAAATCGTTCTTACACATGACCCCTCGTTTTAAGAGCTGCTGGTGTGAGAAACACAGCTGAATAGATGGTACCCCCAAGTTAATGTTGTTTTACCACACAGCAGTTTAACCAAACGCACTAAACATTATCATTACTGAAACTACGGCTCGGGATCGTCATTCTGAAATGTATGAGCAGTATTTTCGAAGGTGTGTATTTGTGGCGAGGTCTCTGGAACGTTAATGTAAAATACAAGTTGCCTTTACTAAAAATGTGCATATTTTAAACAGAGTTACTGGGGCCTTCCAGGAATGATGGGGTTTCCACCATGCCTAGTGTTTAAACGGCAGAGCGATCTAAGTATCATCTGATAGAGGTGTCGCGTTTGAGTTCCTGTTAATGGCAAGATATCTCGATTGGCAGAGGAGATATTTATCATCCACTTTTGCTCTGAAAGAGTAATCAGACACATAGATCTCACTGATAGAGGGAGCAGTCTTTAGCCAAGATGATAAGCATTAAAAATGATTCGGGTCGACGCTTGCAATTGCTGCAAAACTGTACGCACTTGACTACAATAATCCACTGTTGCATTAGTCATAATTGTGGCAAATTGACGACACTCATAATTCTCGTCGTGTATTCTCATAAGAATGTACTGATTCACCTTTTCATTTTACAAGATTTTTTCTCGCCAACGTTTATCTATAGTGTCTAATCTTGAATGGCTTTGTGAATGGATAGCAAATGTCACTCTGCCTGATAAATCTTGCATGATGAAATGTGTTTCCAGATATAGAGTCACAGTGGTATCTTTAAATGTAAAAATTTCCTCTAATGGGCATGCTGCTCAGATTGGCTTCGTGATTACTTTGCAAACTGAAACACGTTTTACAACGTGTTTGAGTTTGCGAGTGATTTGCGTTTACAGATGAGACTTAGCTTTTTGTGGCAAATACTGCACTCAGCGGGGCACTCACCCCGGAGCAGCGACCTTGCAGATTGCACACTGTCTACGCGAATGTTGACATCAAAAAACCCAGGTAATCACAAGAGAAATATGTAGGATTTAGCCACTCAATCTGCACGTAGTATATCGGCAGGTGATAGCTTTCTTTTGTATGGCTTTTTTCAGATCGTTACAGATTCTGCGCCGTCTTTAAAAAATCACAGAGGAAATATCCTATTTGCAATAACATGAATTCATTCCGAATGAGCATCATTTCATGCTTCATTCATCGCTTTTTTGACGATTGAACGCACGATCATCTTCTGTCTGCCGAAGAAACTACCCCCAAGGTGTCAGCTTATGGAAAAAAATCGCAATGCTTATATAGTTGTGCTTCCTTTTTGAGAAGCATTTGCGTGAGCTGGTTGAGTACTATGGGGGTCTTCAGTCGGCTACAGGTGACGATATTCCTCGCTAGAAGCCTCTTTTATTCAACCTTTGATTTTGGTGTAAATACATTATATTGTATATTGCGTGCTTGAGAGTATCTCGAACTCATATTCGCGAAAACATACTCCCACTTTTTTCAGGTATAGTGAACTACCCGTAACGAATATACTGAGATTAAAAAATGCAAGATTACCCTTAAATCTCTAGGACGCTATAAGAACTAATCGGAGATATGTGTGAAGAGTATTTGAAGAGAAAAAAATCACTCAAATCTAATCATCTTTTGTTGATGATTACCAGCCGGCTATTTTAACAGATATATAATTATATATATAATTAAGAGATGTATGCGCTGGCAGTCTCAAGGGCATAAAACTAAGCTATATGAAACGAGTCCAAGATCCAGAAAATATGGCTGCAACAAAGCCCCACTTATGCGAAATCTGTGTATCGTATAAATTGATTTAATTTTGTATGTATACGAATATATGTTCATAAAGAAGTGTATTTTATTTGTATGTATTCTCGTTATTTTTATGTGCTTCTGTTACGAACCCTATAATCAAATTAATTTTAATTTTAAGTATCTTTTAAAAATCGCTTGGTGTAAAGAATGCTTGAAAGAGAACCACGACACGAAAAGGACGTGCTATTATCGATCTTATCATAGGGCACACGCGCCTGGACGTTTCCGATGTTATAGCTTATCTGTTCTTGATCACACCATTCACATTCATCCACAACTTTCATGTTTACATCAAATGGCCTTTTGGACGAGGAGTTGAATTAAAGCTCAGTTAAAGCTCAGTATGATATGATTCCCTGTATGTTTTTAGCATAATTCAAGATTTACTACATTCCCACGCGCAAAAGCTGAGAAAAAAGACAAAAACCAGGAACTAGTCCTATAATCTTACGAAAGAATACACCATTGCAAAAAAAGCAATCTAGGTAAGAAAACAAAAATAGTATCAAAACCCAACTATCGCCCTGTGACTGATGGCGCAGCATTATTCTATACCAGTTTAACAACTTTCACTGTAGAAAAATGCATCTTCAGTGTTTGCGCTATGTTAGAATAATTAAACCCGGCAGAGCCTGTACACCCAAAGTTGCGTCGAAACTCTGACACACGTCGGAGCAACGTTTGGGCATAATACAAACACACCGAAAACCACGGAGAGCCAATGAAAGTTATTTTCAAATCTATGGAGTGCTGCTGGCCATGCGGTGGGCGTGAACATCCTAATTTCATTACCGTCTGAAAAGCTTAATATTCGACAATTTATCGGGTAAACTCAAAGATATTTCCTGTTGTTTCTGTCAACATGGAAACGTTTTCTAGAAGTTCTAAGAGCCAGCCACTAAGGAAGACAGACCAGAATACCCACGTTAGTGTGATCGGACACTAACAAATTGGCTAGTTGTCACGCTGTCTTTTTAGGTTGAACCTTAGACCCTTACGATCATCCTGGCACTTGATCCTGTTGTTCGACCATCTACAGTTTCCACTTTCGAATTTCCAACAAGGGTATGGAGTTAGATAAAATCAAATAATTCGCACTTAAGGTTAAAAATAGTTAAGATAGTGTTTACCGTCTGGGACGGTGTAACTATTGCGAAACCATTTGTAATTTCGGGCCAAATTGGGATTAAATGTCCGCTTTAATAAAAATGTTCGAGATGTACTTATCGATACCCTGGTGCATAAATACTGGAATATGGAACTATAAATTCTAAATTTCGTTCCTTATGGAACCAGGCACAAACGAGGGCTAAAGAAAGAACCGAATTACGTTTGAAGTTATTAAAAAGACGGTGCAAACACCCAAGTTAATCAATTTCATACTCGACTTACCAAGCCAGTAGTACCGTGAATCAGCCATTTGTCGTGTGCTGATGATTGGTACATTTGTCATGCCAAACCGGCATTCAACCAGTAAACACTATCAAGTGTCCTAATAATTATCGCATTCAACGCGATCTACTGTTCAAATTGGATAATTAAAGTTATTACTGTGAATGATGTCACATCTAGTGCCTGCATTACTCTTCATTTATTATCTACTTCATTGCCCTACATTACCTCCATTGAAAAGATTAATTTTCAAAAAAGCGTTTTTTTACTGCATTCGTGAGGGTGGTTATCAATAGAGATCAAAGACTTACAAAACTGTTAACAGATTTTAAGTGTTTTCTTACCTTTTATCTACTGGATTTGATATTTTGAAAGGGTGCTGGGTATTCTATCAAGCAGATTTGCAGTTATTTGTAAGGACAAATGCATTGATGTATTTCTGTGTACCATCAGTGTTATTAATCGTTACAATTAAAACGGGTCTTTTAGATTTACCATGCATGGAAGGAATCATGCGCTTGAATAAAAATACAACCGCAGCCGTCAAACGGCTCAAAAGACAAAGAAAAGGCAATCTCTGACCAGTGCGAATTGCGGCGGTGGCCGGCGTAGCTAAATGGTTGTAAAATCGACAATTACGTTGATACCTTTTTGTGATGACCCACTGCTCACCTGTGTTCTCTCGCTAGCCGCACAGGCCTTTTATTGACTTGATTCTGAGTGAAGTTTCTTAACATAGTCGACTTTAAAAAGGAAAACGCTTCCACGGAGCCCAGTTTATAAAATTTTGCACCAGAGGACTGTGGGTTTTTAGTAGATTCGTTGCCAAACCGCTGAAAAATCGGGCTTTATATTTACATGCCAATGATTTGCAATGTTTTACCTGTCTTAACAAACGCGCTTAAAATTTAATAGGAAACTCACTATCAGCAAGCTAATTACTTTCGCGGCCTACCTATTCCTGAGATATTGTTCTAGTTAGACTGTTTCAATTAATCCCAGACTGGGAATACCTTGTCGGACAGGAAACTCGGTAATGACGTGACTGTTAAAAGATAATAAAGATGAGACGCCTACCTACATGCGTGAGGAACGCCCATAATCGCTGTCCTACATCCGATCCCGTGAAGATCTTTCACGGCCTATATAGTTACAAACTGGGCGAAAGGCTAATCTTGTACTCATCTTTTACCTTAAAATGTGAATAAATCTGATGCCAAAGT
Source organism: Tropilaelaps mercedesae (assembly GCA_002081605.1). Classification (NCBI taxonomy): domain Eukaryota; kingdom Metazoa; phylum Arthropoda; class Arachnida; order Mesostigmata; family Laelapidae; genus Tropilaelaps; species Tropilaelaps mercedesae. Next base: position 27,072 of record MNPL01004103.1, on the reverse strand, counting down.
AGTTATTTCAGAATATTAGCGCTCTTTTAATTACCCATGTGTTTATAATGGAATTTTCATCTGTTGAGTACCACGACAAATATATGCTTAGTTTTCTAGATTTGAGCAATTACCTTATTGGTTTTTAAATATTTTCGCTACTGTTGTAATTTTCAGGCTGACAATTAAAACCGTATTTTTTAGACGAACTCATGAATGCTTGACAAGAATTCGTAACGAATCACACAAATATCACAGTACTGGACCGAAATTTAGATTATCCAAGGTGTAAAGCGATCCCATTTGGTTTATGCGAAGCGCAATTTTTTAAATGCTTATTGTCAAATGTTATTTTAGGCATTTGTTCTTAGAATTTACTATTCTGCACAACCTTCTTCATTCAAGCGTCATTTTGCTCTGAAGTTTTTCATACCCTCCTAGTTTTACATAGCCCACATTGTGTCTAACGCAGTTTTCCTTTACTATTTTCATGAACTCAGGCTACTTTTTGGTATAATAAAAAACGCGTTTCTAGCAGCTTCTCAAGTGGAAGGAAACAGGTCTACGTAAACAAAGCCTAGATTCTATTTCAGCCTATATTCTATATGTCATATTCCTTGGCGTTCAACTTCTCAAGTCAATATCGTTGGCGGGGTGATCAGGCAGAAACGGAAATCAATTGGACGACAAGTAAGAGGTAAAAACATTTTCCTTGATTAATAGTTTGTAAGGAAACAAAGCAAATGATCCAGCGAGCACTCTTCTATTCGGTAGTATATCTGTTAAATGAGTACTACATGTAGCCGAGCAAACTAGAACTTTTATCTCGAACTTTTCCGCTAACCTGAACTTTAGATTAAAGACCTTATTTACATTGTATTGTTCATATTAGCAGTGGTGCGAGAACGAAATACGCAGACCTCTATCATCGCAAAGGAATTAGATCAAGGCCGTCAAAAAAACGTTTTCGTCAGCAAGCGTTTGAAAACCAGCCTTCCAAAGATAACAAACGTACGAGGAATTAATGAGAGGATCCGAAATTCCAGCAGCCTGCAATCGGCCTTTAGCTAAAATAGAGCAATTCACTGAAATTTTAAAAGCTTTTAATAGCAGCGCATTAGCATCTGCGTTTCGCCACCGAAAGTATATTGCACCTTCAGCTTGTTCCATGTGTTTCCATATGTTTCTGTCGCCATTAAATATAATTTGTCCATAATCCTTGGTCAAATTTGAATCCATAATTTCTTTTACAAAGAAAGATTTCGGGGCAAGGTGCATAGCGTGATCTCAAGCACTGAGTACTGAGTAACCACAGTGTTCGTAAACAAGCTAAGCTGGAAAGGGTTTTATTTTTTATTCGTTGACTCCGTAAAACATATCTTTGACGTCCCTTTGATGACACTATATGTACATTCATGAGACCTTTACGAGGATTGGCGTACTCTACAGCATGCTTTCTGGTTGCGTACGTATTTCTTCAGTTTGTCCTTTGTTTTGTCCGGAGCTATGCGAATATTTTCTTGAAGCTTCTCTTTTCCTATGTGTTTCATCACAAATCACCACGTATCTGATTCCCAAAACGAGGAACCATTCAGACAGCAGGGCCACTGAGTCCCTAAATGCTCGCATAATGCGCCTCATAGTCTCCGTATCTGCTATGGTATCGTGCATCACCTTGTAGCGTAAGTGCAATACAATTACGCCGGCGCCTCCACCACGCACACTACACTACTCCGGACCATCGAGCTTAGAACGTGGCGATGCCTTGTCTGGAAGACCAAAATGCGTGACCGTACGGATATGCACGTCGGAGTGATGCGACACAATGCGAAAAACATGCAATGTAAAACGAACGTATCTCGTTAGCTATGTTGTTTGTTTTGCGCCCCTACCGATGACTGGCAGTCGCGCTGTGCGCAGCTATAGAATATCGTAGCAAAATCTGAACGCAGAGCGTGCAAGGCACGCTAATAGCAGCGAGTCTTGCCGACCGGTACAGGCCCGCGCGCGCGAATACCGGCCCCACTAGAACGCCAGTAGAGTCCCATGCATGGCAGTTCTCTCCGTAAAGCGGGTCGAGCAAGCCGGAATCGGGTAGCTTGCGACACGAAACGATTAGCGTGAGGGGCGTAGAATATGTGTAGAATGAAGGCATATGCATATGTTCGTAACACACAGGCCACGAGAACTGTTATAGCTGAATGGTGCGGGTAGACATCACCTCGGCTTTGGAAGAAGGCGGTGTTGTTCTTCCCAGCTTGAGCTATAATCCTTGTCGATAGTTATAGCTGGAGAAATGGTTGCTTCTCATTTACTTTTCCTACAATGCCTTTCACATCTACGCGAGAATGCTATTTCAGTTGAGCTGAGTTTGGCACGCAAACTGGCCAGCCTCCAACGAGTACAGCACAATCTGTAAATGATATATATAAACGCGGCCGCGTGCATGTCGAGGTTGTCCACACGCGGGCGTCCTCCTACCAAGCCGTCGCTTACTACTCGGAGCGCAGATAAATGCACGACGGTCAGGCGTATTATGCAAAGGGTGGACTGATTTGACGAGCGAGTTACATTGAATTACTACCGCCGCTCAGTACAAGAAGCGTTCATTAATAAGGCTTGGGGTAATAAAATGGGTGAAATTAGCGGTAGGGGCGGAACGGTGATAAAATGCTTAACTAACCTATGGCGGTGCATGCCATTAATCTCTCATAAATCACACGTTTGCCTCTGTGGTACTTTCCATCAGTTCATGACGTATAGTGGGATCACATGTTAAAGTGAAGTCCTCCCTTACGCTCCGCTAAATGGTGTGTAAAAATAATCGTTCACTGATATTGTTCTCTTGTTTAAATTAGATTCTGTTTCAGAATACTGCTATGGGTAAGCAGCATGGAATAGAGGAAGACTCAAAAATTAAGTTTTTGTTTCTGCCGGTAAGTTGCTGTTTTTATTGAACTCCGAAAATACAATACGCTTTTATCGTCTGCAGAGCATGGTCATTTCATGCAAACCAGCTCATCGGCATTTTTGTAATGAAAATTTATGCCTATTTGCCTACGGTTTGAAACGAAACATAAGTGTTTCATTATTGCAAAAATCCTGATATGAATGTGTTAGATTTTTTCTATCTGTTAGACACGAATCAAATACCAGAATGGTCGCAATAGTATTGCAACGAAACTTCTCATCACAAGCGAACCAAGCCTCAAAACAGGGGCTATACGCTGAAAAACTCGCTTTCAAGACAAGGATTGCAGAAGATTTACAACTTTGGCCTCTCATGGAAGCCATATTTAAGGCTACAAATCCTGTCGAAACTGTGGTACAGTAGGTATATTACGACGGGCTTTTACTTTAGTTCAATAATCATGGAATTTTGGAGACTTCTTGAGTAAATCATGGTTGATTACACGACTGATATCTTGGTCCCTGTAGGCCAAATCACTCACTGGCGTATTTGAAATTAAAAACCAGGGATCCTATCGATTCGCGTAGTGACGAACTTTTTCAGCACACTTCACCTATTACGCAGTTAGAATATAGCGATATTTGTTGATTGGCCAGAATTCATGCTTGCAATAATAATAATAATAATAATAATAATAATAATAATAATAATAATATATCTGTCATAGAGATATAATACATTCGAAAATAACTATAAATATATAAATAAGTACTTACCACCGGCATTTTATATAGTGTGTTTGATAAAATTTTTAGCGTCGCAAAGTCAGGTCGACTGCTAAAGCTTGCGCTTCTTGAGTAGATTCAAAATTACGGTTTACGTCCTTTGGTCACCCTCTAGCGCACAACGTCTACCAATGTTCATAACTTTCCGAAAGTCCTGAGTGCGAACATTGTTCGGACCAGGCTGTCAAACCCGTGGAGCCATCGTGCAGAAACCAGGGTGAAAAAGGGTGGCTTGCACCGGGCTCTCGTAGGATACGGTTGGTTTGACTCGGCGGATTGAGAAACAAAGCGGGCAGAAGCGGACGACACACCCGGGAAGTATTCGAAAGGAAAAATTGGATAACCCGTGACACCGAAGAGCTTCTCTCTTGAAAACACTGTCGTTGTGCACCTGTCGCCATTCAAATCGTCATACCCTCTGCATAGAAGGTGAAGATGCCTGAATTCGGCTTATTCTATCATTTGGCCTTTGCCTGCAGAATCGGCCCGGACAGAAGCGTTGCCGGTTGACGTCCTAATCCTATCCAGTCTAAGCCGGCCCAGCCACCTACCCCGTCAAGCGTCATCTAGAGAACTCCGAGAATCCACCTCTCGTGAGTCCTGGCTCTCAAAGCCAAGGCACACTAACTTTTCGTCAACGTCATTGTTTCCGCTCGTTTGCTAGCATTCTCGGGTACTTTTGATAGGGGTTCCGGCGTTTTGCTTCTGCAAAAGAACGAATCTAAAGGTGATGTATACGCCGCAAACAATCTTACGGGGCTTCGGGCTGAAGCAACTGTATTAGGGATCTACTTTCAACGGTGGGACAACGTAGATCACCACGAAAAAGCCTGGATGTTGCGGTTTCAACAGTGGAACGGGGTATATAGGTAGCGGCAGAAGTTGTACAAAACGGCCGTGTTTTTGATTGTGGTGTTGCTCGTCTCCAGAAGTGTCCATGGAACAAATTGTCAGCCCGACAAGGCGAAAACAAACGCCCAAGGTCTAGACGCTGCGTGAAGCTGCACAAGTTGGTTTAGACTATGTCAACATGACCTGTCCAGGTGTGCGGGGTATATACATTTTTTTCTGAGACGACCCGATGAACCGAGTTGCTTGGGCACGCTTGATGCTGGTCACTTTTCACGGTTGTGGCCTGAGGCCGCATACTTCTGGTTTACCCTGTCTTTGTCGCTTGGGGCTGGGGGAAATCTGAGAAAAAGGTGATGATGTTCCACGGCCATCAGCATCATCAGTCGCATCGCCACAACACTAGCAGTACACGATTTTGCGTTGGTCCACTGATACTTTTTTGCCTAAGGGAACGTTGTCAAAGCTTACAGCGGACGGTCTCACCTTGCCCTACAGCAACTCTAGGGCGAAGTATATAAATAGCTTGAAAGCACTGCGTTTGCCTTCCCCTCACTTCAAGGACCTTTCAGTATTACAAGTTACAACAACAACGACACTAGCTTTTTTGTCCTAACTAATTTTTGTCCTGACTAATTTGTCCTTATATGGTTCGTTACGGAAATGCGTTAAAAGTCGTTCATTAGGAGATTATATATTCGAATGAGAGTGATATATATTCGCAAAACGAGCAAACATCTAACTGGCTTCCCTGAAAGTGCTTAACGGATATTGATGCCATTGTAAAAAACCAACAATATCCGTTGGTCGCGAGGTGTTCGCTAGTCTAACAAATTTTGCACATCAGAGTAGCATCCTTTTTTCCCGTAGTGGCTTATAGAGAAGCTAGGTGTGGTATAATTTGTGACACGACTATTAACGCACGACATGACAGCATCCTCTTGTGCATTAACGAATTGGAGTTACTGGCCGCTGTGCATATTATATAAGCGTTCCAGAAACGTTTTTCCCACCAAGGTCGTCCATATGACGTTTCAAAGACATCGCTTTTACAGTGCTAGGCTGACGTTGAGTAAAATTCAACCTTTTCAAATTTGTTCTCGTATGATCCATTACAAAAGAGCCCATGTGCTTACTTAGAAAGAAGTATAGTATAAGTCGCGAGACTCTTTCAGAAAAAATGTCTAGCTTCGAAATGAATCAAGTTTGTTGATGCTCTTTGTCTATCCTACGTAGTGGGATCGTAGTGCATTCGTTCGCGGTTCCAAAGAGCAGGATCCAGGGATAAAGAAGGGAAAAGTAGGTAGCGACAAAGAGAAATAGGGGGAGAGAGCTTTGGAAGCGTGTTTAAATATTAATTTTAAATTACGCTTAGTTAGCTTTGTTGCTGACGCGTTCGAAGTGCAGACGATTGATAAGGTGGTTTTCTTTTTCGTTGACTTTCAAGCGCCTTCATCAAGTAAATTGCTTCCAAACTCTAACTTAGGGCCACCACAGATCTCATCCTCCTTTATACATTACATCCTTCAGCTTTTTGCCACTACTGCAGCGAAATTGGAGTGTCGTAGTTTTATTTTAAACTGCGCATATTCTAATTTGTCTGCAGATATACTCAAGGCCAATGACTAACTTTGTTTCTACACGAAAATATTATTCACGCGGATATCATTGATTCGTCTTATATTCAAAGTAAATATAGGTGTAATGGGTCTTCCTGAAGTTCTACGGTTACTGGCAAGCTAAAAAATATTAAAACATACGTTGTTTCAGGATATTCTGCTCGGTGTAGGCATATCGAACTTCAGCGTACGATTTAAAAGCTAAATATAAATATAATGCTACCTCACTCTATGTGACAAGCTATTTAACAGTAGAAGGGGTTATGCTAATATTATATCTCAATGTTTTATACTTCCTATATATATATATACATATATATATATATATCAGTATAAATGTACCAGCGGAGTGTCTTTCCACCACACTGCGTAATATTGACAGTAATAGCAATATTATCACTACATTATTATTATATTAGTCTATTAAAAATTTTCCATCAGCTTTAATATAAAGCTGCAATAATATATTGTACAAGAACTACAATAATATATTGTGGTTCGTTGACACACAATACCCTATCATTCTACCAATGCTTAGCGCCGTTTTGTTTAGCACTTAGTGTTCGTTATTCTGATCGATAACTTTGAAGGCCTTGAAACATAGACAAGGTACAGCCTAAGTTCATAACTGGAGCCTGTCATAATTGTTGCAGACAGGTGAAAAGACAATCGGCCTCATTGCACAATTAGCAATATCTACTGAACGATACTCATTGTACACACACAGAATTATCCATGTTTTTGCATCTTCTTTTATATAACCAAATCATTTTGAAGCGCTTCAGGATGTTGCACTTTCACCATTGTAATTCTCACGGGAATGCGTTTCTATTAACATCCACGGGTTTGATAATTGTTGAATATAATCTAGTCAATTTTTTAGTTTAATTTATAGGTTAAAGGAAACAAGTTAAAAGTTTAACTTGCCTTCTCCATGTTTAGGAAGCAATGTTTACGTAATCGGTAATGATTGCGATTTGGCAAATCGGGTTGCATAGTTTGGTGTTTCACTTTTTAGTAGGGATTAATAACCAAATAATCGGTCGTCCTCCAATTTAAAAATAGGGCTTACGTCCCGTTGCAATTAAGCATCAGTCGAATTCAAATCACTCAGTTTTGGCCAATATTAACTGAAAAACCCAAAAATACTTCGTTTTTATTCTAGTATGTAAACAATCAAGTAAATCACTCTTTTTAGTAGAACGTTGTGTGAAGATTACTAACTGTGTGACGACACTTATAAAAAAAAACTACTGAAATGTCGCAAATACATTTGCTTTTATGACACTTTTTAAGCTTGTGAAGAATTGTTTTAAAGGACGTTCACTAATGTAAATATTTCCTCGTATTTTTTCCAAAAAAGTATTCAAAAAGAAAATCAATAAAACAAAATGACAAAATGTGGCTTATGTTTAGAGATTTTGTATTGATGTACCTCATATTGCGCAAATTGTCAAGTACACTAATATTGCTACGACCTTGATTAGCAAATAGACTGTGGTTTAATTGTTTGTGGAAAATTCAGTACAGATAACGAGTAAATGCCTAACAAACAGCAGTCATTTGAAAAAAAAACCAACTTGCATCAGATTTACGATACCAAAAAAAAACTGGAAAAATCTTAACGGTCAAACCTTTGTCTATCACCTATATACATTTTGCGCCCATATTAATCGTGCACCTCATCAGGTCTACGAAAAGTTTTGTTTTTGTTTGCATAAATTGTAATCTACCTACTCGTATTTAGAAAAGATCACCAATGCAATGTGCCACACAGTTCTGATGGTTAGGAGTTTGCACTCTATAGCGAATGCCTATATAAAAATATTACCTTTATAGCAACTTGTACCGAAAAATCGGAAGGAATGAGTTCGGACAAGAGCAAGGTGTAGATTACGGTCTCGTGTGTCGGCATGCAACCAATGCATGGGGCGATGACGTACCCTTTCTTAGTGAACACTTTTCGCCTACATCCTTGCTCTCCGCCCCTCCTCTTGACCCGCGGCTTATTCTATTGAAAACAACTGTACTATTGCAATAGAGAATAGTAGCAGCCAAATGAAGTTCCTTTCCGTTTGCGGTGTGGGGAAACGAAGGGTGTGAGCCCATTGGGCCACATGTGGGTACTTCTAAGCGTGCGCTTTAGCAGTGTGCGGATGCAATACGGTTGTGCCCGAACGGAACGCAACAGGCAAACAGGCTGCCACGGCGCCTGGTGTGAGCATAAATATAGACAAAATGTGATTGCTGCTGAGGCTTGGATAGTGAAGACCCTAAATTGCACCTTAACCGTTCGCTTTGAGAAAAGCTGCTGACTAGAGAACAATAGCACATGATAATATGTGCAGGTTGTATAATAGGTGGTCATTGTGTTTCGCGGTTAAAAAATAACCGGTTACAATATACAAGCATAGGGTGATGGGTTTCTGATGCAAAAAATTACCCCATACAAAATATACAAGTTGTACAGGGGTACAGGATGAAAAAACGATAATTTTGTGTAATGAACATGACATTCCTAACCGAATATCCTTAAAACGTAACACCAATGTATTTAAATCTATCGTTTACTGCGAGAAAAAACGATGTGTTGAAAAATGTGTTAGGAATTCCTCCTACGAGCTGGCGTGGTAGACATCTCGATTGAAATATCGCAAATCATCAGCATGAGCAAACTCGGATGGTGGAGAATATTGATATAGCATAATGAAAAGGGGAGATATTTGCGTATTTACCATAAGTAAAAAAAAGTGGCATGTGTAGCCCAAGAATACCACTTGCTGGAATTAAGAAGAGAGATAACGAGAGAACTTTATACTAGCCGCGCACTTTTATATGGAGTAGTATTTAATGCGAATGTTGTATTTAATCGTTCCTTCCGAAACGTTTTTTAAACCGCTTGCTTATTGTAAAGTTGGCGCATTTTTTGGGCCGTGTTTTTCGGTACCTCATTGCTTATTCAACAGTTTTGTTTCTCTGCGTGAACGCTCTTTAAAGTCAAGTTATCAGAGTGTTTGTCACCAGCCTTCGCCCCTTCTAATTGTGGTGGAAAATGAAACACGTAGTGTGAGTAGCAGTGTACTTACATGGTTGAGAGGCATGTAAGCATTGATTTAGAATTGGCTACACTTTCAATGACGTACGTCAAATTTTAGTGTTTATACACTGGTAGTATTCTTCCAATTTCACATGGATCTATCTGATTGCCAGTTTTTAATACACCGCCCGCGAGTCATTCACCTACTAGCATCTATGTGTTAAAACATATTTACAGCAAAACCTGACCAGTAAACCTGATCAGAGCGTTGAATTAATTTATCGTTTTGTTTCTTGTCATTTCACGGAAATCGGAGGCTGTGATTTTACTTTGTAGGTATTTAAGACCGGTAAATATATAAAAGCGTATTTATCGTTTTTAGACTAAACTAGATGTATAGTGAGCGCAATGACATAGGCGCTTTGAACTACAATCGCATATTAAACTGTACATAATGTTTTTATACGTACAACGGCCATAGTTAAACCATTCAAAAGCAAACTTAAGCCTCTTTATATATCTGGTTCGTCGCTCCCCAGCTCTTCTGCGTTTCGAGGCGCGCCAGACATTTTCTATTACGGTCTCTTCCGAAGCGAAAGGTCCGGTGGCCCTTGGTGGTGCGACTATCGCTTGTGCTTACCGACAAATGTCGACTTCCTTTCAGCGATTGCAGCAGAGCCGCTACGGGACCCATGAACGTGAGATTGCTTTAGTTCGAAAGTAGGGGGAATCCCGGAGGGGTTATTGCTTGTGGCTGACTACACAACGAAGCAGATTATCCACCAATGTCACTGCTGGTTTTTCCTACTCTACCTCCCTGAAGGTAACGTCGGGTCAAGTTTCCTTAGCTCCGCGCCTATCTCACATCCTCACGATCCGCATCATAGGTGCTTCGATCCACTCGCATGTCCTTCTGCGGTTATCCGCACAAGCCTGGACAACTGACGACCGCCAAAGCTTCGGAGTAGAGGGTTTACACAGCATGGGAGTAAACAATGTCATCGAAGGCTGCACTACTTGCTGTGTAAGCTACTTTTAAGACTCCACTTTGGCCTTTTTTTTTAAAGTCAGGCGATCTATTGTGTATTTTTAATTACGCGCATGATGTATTTACTTTGCAACACATCAGTACATTTCGTAAAGGGACAATCTGACCGTGCGGTCTCGCGTGTTTCGTGCGCCGCACCTGACGTAGACAGGAAACAGGAAAGTGATGAGCAGGGACCGGTCAGATGACATTTAAAGCGTTTAAAGGTAGTTGTGGCTTTCGTGCGTTGCTCGTATAAAATAAACGACCGGCCAGTAAGCGGTTATCAAAGGAACTATCACAAAGAGATGGCTCTGATCTATTGGTTGGTTACCTACTTACGCCAGAATTGAATGTTCCTCTAAAAGGGTCGAAATACATACATCCGTTCTTGTATTACTTGTATATATTTAATAATTTCGTGTCTTCGTAAGATAAGAAATAGGGACTTCTTCAGCGCGTTTTTATTGAAACCGCGTGTTTTCTTGGAGCTCCTATTAACAACCTAAATTAAATAAATTTAATAGACCATTGAACATGAATATCAGGCAGAACAAATGCCTAAAAAAAGAGCCCAATAAGGTCGGAATTCATAAATAACAAAAAAAGAGCGCTTACTGTTATTACCTTACTGTTATTTCATATTTGTAAACGTTACTTCTCTTTGAATGCACCAAATGGCTTCGTCAGTTCATTGATGGATAGTTAGGTAAATGGCCGGCTTACGAAAATGTGTTCGTTTTAACTATGTTGTGCTTGTGCATTAGAGCGATTCTAGCGCAAATTTGATCCCCCTTCTTACTATGAGCTCACGTTTTATGTCAAAAGAAGTCAGAAGGTCTACTTTCTAGTCATTCGAGAAACTTCTGTACGACATTGCGTTTTCCTCAATTCCGGCGGATTCAGCAGGTGTACTCTCCGTCCTTATTTCTAGCACTGTAAGGATACTCAGTATTAAGAAATTTCGTTTCCGAAAGCCAACGTAGTAAGGTGTGCTCGGACCTGCTCGTAAAATGAACATTAAGAAAGCGTCGTATTTCGTCCACTTTCAGAAAAGTGCTCCCTGACCCGAGCAACAGTAAAATAATGAATCGCCGTACTACATATTGAGCAGATATTTAACAATGTATGACTGTTAATCCTCGTTATAGACTAGTATGGTAGACTTGGCTTGTATGTCGTGTGAAACAGTAAACGTATACAGATAACCGCACTCTGTTTCCACCGTTGTCATTGATGATATCTATGAGACTGCGAGCTCTATTACCGACTTCATGGGAAGTCAAAATGTTATTCCGCCACCCGCTTATAAAAGGCGAGTCGGGACATTTTCAATTCAGAATACTCGAACACAGAAGTACGTGTAATGTAGATTCGAGGGTTCTGATAATATATGAACTATCGATTCGGCATTCGACATGAAGCAACGGGAAGGAACGTTGATTTACAAGCATGCACATCTGATTCTAACGAATTTCGCTAGCAAATCGTGTGGACCGAGACAAGACACGCACTCAGCGCCCGGTACTTCGTTGATTCAATATCTTGGCACTGTCTTTGACATGTTAAAAAATCTGCTTCACATAGATTCATTAGACATGCACGTTATAACGGTGTAAGGGTCTGACAGTATTACCCCCGGTAGCTAGTCGATAAATCCCGCTTGCACCTTGTAGCTACTGCTTCAATGCCAGATTCAATAAAAAAAAAGATAAATAACGATTAAGCTACAATGTTGGCGCTGGAAGCATGAGACCGCAAGGGTGAGATTCGTTACTATTACTCCACTAAAAACAAATATAAACTTATTCATCCCACCTGAGATCCTTGACATCGTCGAAAGTCTTATTTTTTTAGTTGCCATGCGTCTGATAATGTATAGAGCAGATTTTTGTTTCCGCTTATTTGTTGCGAGCACGGGATGTCATTCTTGTCATCTCTATAACAAAAATAAAGTCAATTATTTATACTCGTTCCCAGTTCCTGCTTCAACTGTGGATCTTCGTCTGGTTTTTATCGCCTGATCGGCGACACCCCTGTAAATTGTCGTTGGAATCTGCCGTCTGATTGCACATTCTCGAAGTGTGTGTGGTTTAGATGGTACCACTTTTCTACTGACCAATTTCTACTGACCATTTTGTGCCACATTGTGTTTGTAGTTCAACATACTAGTATGTTTGCAAGAAAATTGTAACCAACACTATTCGATTGCTCGTGGTTGTCTTTTGACGCTCGCGAGAAAGTTCCCCATTTCCTTCGAGCGGGTAACGTAACTCCTCAAATTGAATTTCTTTCACGCTGTGGGATTCGATGGGAACTTTTTTGAAACAGATGCTTCGAGTGTCCAAAAATGCTTATACCGGTAATTTACACTTATGCTCCGACGAGAGCGTTTTTCCTGGAAAATCGGACGGCGGAGAGCATGAAACAGAAAAACAATGTTCGCATTTATTTGAGAATCAGCAGCTAACAATGTGTTTATTAGAACAAGCAGCGCATATTCCTTCCGATTTGGCGTACACAAAAGGGCTTCTTTCACACCGTCGTGAGCTATTAGTAAAGTGGAATCTAAGGTAATTTGTATGTGTGTTTGCTTTATGTGGGCGGGATAAACATCTTTTTGTATTCCCAAAATATGAAGTAGAACATCGATTAACAGTTCCGTGCACATCGATTTACATTCTGAGCCGTCGAGTTTACCGCCTTTTCGTTTTCCATTCGATTCTCATACTCTGCCATTTGTATTCACATGTTTGGTTCATTATAGTACTACGCAGAGCGGTAACTGGATGGTGGTTAGGTACAAAGAACTGGCAGCTTCGTCCTTATTTACTACGACGAGTCATCTATGAAATTTCACTATTGATTTAAATTTCTGTCCAAAATTGGCCAAATTTGCACAGCGGTCTTATAATCTGCCTGGAGCATACAGCTAGAATGGCACAGATTAATAATTGGTACTTGGGGCTGGTTAAAAACGTCGCTTGTACGCCCTTGACGTTCGCAGGTGTGCCAATTCTCAATCAAGGGAAAGGACAGCTCAGTCTCCATGTTTTAAATTTACTACCGATTAGAAATTCAGATTTTGCGCGCAGAGAAAGTTCTCTATTTCTAAAGCAGAAATGTATAGACTTTGTCTACATCCTATTTACTATACAGAATAGATATCAGAGACATATTGAATGCAAAGATAGACTTAATGAGTTCATTCCGACGATAGCCTAAGGTCGCCCTTACGGATGCTCATACCTCGTCAACGGTAAATACGATATCTTATATCTATAACCATGGAACAACTGGCGACATAAAGTAAGCTGCGTGAGCCATTCTCAAAATATCTCACTTCTCTTCGTATGGAGAATTCTTGATTTTTTGCAAACGCTCTGAGCTACAAGCACCCGAAGTGCGTACCCGTGTTAGCTGGCAAGACTCAAGTCCGCTGGGATCAGCAAAGGTCAAAATCGCAACGACAAAGATATCCACACTTATCTTTACCGAGAAACGTGATATGGTAGCTATGTCAACCTATGTCCCTTGTCGTCCATAATCTACAGAAGCCAGCGCAAAGTGACCGCTGGTGCTTCAATATCGAGTTAAATTTATGGTTGCATTGAAACTGGCTACCAACTGCAACAACAAAGGTCTTGTTACAATTCTAGCTCCTCATACGTACGGCCAGTCTGAACTGTACTTTTTAGGGACCCTCTAGGATCTAAGCTCAGGATTGCTTCTCGCATTACCTCGAGTAAATCTTAAACATACAGAGGTACTCGCACAAAAAGTAAGTACCGCCAGCAGGATTGAACATGCGACTGGCTGATGGCCATGGCACGTGCACCGTGTGCCAACTGCTCAGTCGCTTCCGTTACTGCAACGACAGGTGTCTGTCCACATTCTTACAAAAGTAATATCTGCAGAATGTCTACACCGGGATTGCTTGACAACGTAGTGTATCTGGTCAACGAAGTCGCATATGGAGCTTAGATGGAACAGTTTAACGCCAAAGGGACTTTAGAGGAAGGGTTTCTAATAGCATTCTGAATTCGGTTAATTTGTTCTACCTAATAAATGGATTAACATACGTTTTAATCACGGCTATAATAGTTAATATGCAGGACTCGAGCTAGAAATTTAATCAGTGTAGCCGTCTGTCAGTCCGTTAAAATCTAACGGGGGTATTGCTAGCTATTAGTAAGCTTACAACGGATTTGAACTTATTGTATAAACAGAATACAGGCATATAATCACATATGTGTTTACACTCAAACACATACGCACCTTATGTGATTGTATGCCTGTATTCTGTTTATACAATAAGCTCAAGTCCTTTGTAAGCTTAGTAATAACTAGCAATAAGGACGCTTAAGGAATTTAGGCGAACTCAATTTCTTGAATCCACAGACGAGAAGAACCGCAGAAGTCAAATGTCAATGAAAACTTAGTTATGGTAGAGCAACGTATGGTATTGACGCTAGTTACCCAAAAACGCAAAATATATTTGTAAACCTGCTCAAAGTTTAGCACTATGAAATCGATCCGTGACGAAAGAAACGACAAGAAAAGCGCAAAAAGCGACACAATGACACAACGTTTACTCAAGGGGGGCAAGCCCGTCTGATACGATTATAGCTATTGCCCTATATGGTGCTTCCATTTTACTGCACAAAAGTGAAGCTAATCGCGAACTCGATATCGTCACGGTGCCATTTCCTAAGCACGTCGGAGCTCTAGCTTTTTTTGCATATATTCGGTGCAGTGATAAAAAAGGATGCTTTCGTTAGTTGACATCGATTCTTGAGGAGGCGGAGTCCATAACACACTATCCTCCTACGGCCATGACTAATGCTACGATGCTTGAGCCGCCCCGCGTATACCGAACGTGTCAGACGAAAATCGGTCAAAGCCTGATCTCTTACGGATGGCGGTAACACCTCTACTGCTCTGGGTTGGCCTATCCATAAGCTGTGGAACTCCGATCAATACTTCCGACTACTAGTAGTTGGTATTGCTGGACGGCAATAGAGAGTGCACTTTCATAAAATAATGGTGTATAAGAGCTGGGGGCAGTCAGAGGTTACTTAACGTTGACCGATCACATCTGGCAGGCTGATGCATATTCGGTCCTCCGAGTAACTACCTGAAGTGGGTTCGCTCGTATGAACTGCTCCATACAACATATGTGGAATGATTGTGAGAGCGACAGCAAAGTCTTTGTTGGCTCGAAAAACTAGTCGGTAATGTTTAGTTTATATAAAAGCCTACGATATTTCACATAGAAGTCTGTAATAGGGAAATTTTAAGTATAAAATATAGCCTTGTAACGAGCAAGGCGTGGCAAACTTAATTTTACGTGGACATTGCACCCGTCGATTTAAAAATAAAATAGGATCTGGAAAGTGAAAAAGTCAGAACAAATCGCAAGTGTAAATCGAATTCTTCAAACTTGTTTCGTCATATTTTAGCGTGTTTGTTATCTTAAATTGAGAAGGCACTGGCTAAGCAGCATGTTCGGAAATCCTATTTGTCAGGTATACAAAGTCCAGTCATATACGATCATATGCGGTTGCAATTTTTGTCGCAATAGTTAAACTCCCAATTATATTGCCAGCGCCGCTCACATACCCTATACAATTGGGCATTAATTTGGCATAGCCATGAAAGTCTCGGTCAGTCCGCTGAAATAGCTGAATAGCTGCGTCCTTGCCAAATTTTCGTGTGCACTCAATGTCACCTGTTGTGGCAGCCTTGTGACAGTTATGGCTACCTCCTTTACTGCGGAGAGTGACATGACGGTCCTACAAGTCCAGTCACCCAACGATACAGTAGCCAAACAACGGCCTGCTACTAACTAGGCGACGCAAAGAAGCTTACATGTTAGAACTGTGACCATTCGGATAGCCGGACCCGTCCTCTGGTTACGCTGTAGGGCATAATTAGTAGTATGACGAGATGAGAGGCCCACAGTGACGAGAAGACCGTTGAGTCGCGCAACGTCTGATTTAGAGTTGTGCTCGTGTTAGTATCACGTATAGAATGGCAAGGGGTCCGTTGTGGCTGGAAGTAAGTGGGTGGTGAAGTAGAGAAATGTTGTCTCTGCTAGTGAAGGTAGGTGTGCTCCAACACACGTAATAATAACAACAATAAAGCAATTTGATGAACGAGCTTTCCAGCAGTGGCTAGCTAACCGGCTAGGGTTTAAGCCGTCTTTTAGCTGGCGTAAAGCACACTACTGTCTATGGCCGTAGAACTGAAGCTCTATAGGAGACCGCTCAGGGGGGTTCAATTACGGACAAAACATGAAGAAATCTGGCACTAGCTGTTTTAGCGGTGTTACGGTTGAAAGCAACAAGAGCAACAAATAGACACATATACTTTACTGTTTCTTTGGTGTATTAGTGATGACGTTTTTGTTTTAATCATATTTATGCATACATATTCAGACAAACTTCCTAAACATTAGAACGCCTGAGAAAATTATTTAATCATCGCAAAAGAGACATGATATGACATTTATATTAAATAAATAGTATACGTGCAGTATCTTCTGACCACAAGTACGCTGTTTATTCTATATAAATGTCAATGCTTCTTTATGATGACTAAACAATCTCTTTAGGTATTTTACAGCTTAGAAAGCTTATCCAAATATGTATGTATCAAGAGTGCAGTTATTTCAGTACAGTCGGTGAACATTTACTAATTGTGTAAAGACCCATCTTTAGAGTTCACATGTGCTTCTCTTGTGGTGTGATATTCTAACTTGAATGGTCCCATATTCCAGAAGTTTCCCTCAGACTGAAAATTTTTTAAAAATTTCTAGCTATTGCTGCTCCGACTGCTGAATAAGGTTTTTTAATTTGCACCTAACGTTTCCAAATGCATGTCAGAATGTCGGTACATTTATATGTATACATGTCTTCTTTTTTCATTAGTTTTTGTAGATTTAAGACAAAATATTTTTAATGTATATAAGCGAATCATGAAAAACGTTTCAGGCAATACTCATGTTAGCGGAGAAAATTGATGGCCTGGAGTGCTCTGAAAACACTGACATTTCTTATCACAAACTAAAACCCCTTCAGAAAGAAAATGGTGATTTTCAACCCTACTTCTAATAAAAGATAATTTAGCTTGCTAAAGCAGTACACATTCATTGAAAACTAATTATAAAATTTACCCAATTTAAAATGACATTGAAGGGAGTGAAAGCGGCAGGGTTGGAAGTTAGATGGGCTTATTAGTTACTCATATATGTGATTACTATACTACAAACCAAATTTGAGATACCAACAAAACTTTTAGTATGAATCTTAGTAGAACATTTCTATGTTCGACGGGCTTTTAGCTGAAGATATCTGTAGTAAGTTTACATAACAAGGTACGAAATATAATTGGACGGAATGCGTTCACTGCTGGAGCTACGATCATGCAATAATGGCCTAAAAGCCGAGATGAATTCATTTATGTAGCATTTTCGCTAGAACAACACTTCTCAGACCGAAATAGGCCTATTTTACGCAAAGACCGGGTGCATGTCTGTCCAATTTTGTTTGAAAAATGTCCAGTTTAGCATATATGCTAGACTTGCAATACAAGTGTACGACAGCGTGCGGGACACCATCAAATCCATGAAAGGGTCCTGTGGGAGACATAGCTTCAGATTCGTGTGATAACATGCTATCTCTGGATTCAGCGGCATTAAGACCTACTGGACCGGGGCGTCAAATACCTGTGTTTCATCTTGACGAAATTATCTTTATACAGCTTTTTGAAGTCAACTCAGATGTATATACTGAAAGCAGAATTACACGTTATGAATATATTAAAAAACCGGGCTACAATTTTGCCAAGGCCAATTTCCGCCTAACGAGCTGAACAAGCATGTAAAATTGCAATGGAGTTAGATTTTAAAGAGATGGCAGACAAGCCTGGGGATGTATGTATGTTAAAGATAGCCCGTGGACTAGTGTGATTTATTTCTCTTCAGTACGCGTACGACGGCTGTTCAAAAGCTGTTGGAAATAACGTTGTAAGTGTTGGACCTTCTGAAACACTTTGCTTTGTTAAAGTTTGCTTCTTGAGTAGATTTAAACAGCGTAGTAAACGACATCTTAGTTCACTGCCATCGCTCGTGTCTAACCCGTGTATTATGACCCTATGTGACCGTGGCAGGGTGCACGTGATTAGCGTGTCTGGTGCCTATTCACAGCTGCGGCCTTACGACACCAGCTGTCGTCAACGGCCTCTATATGAAGCATCCATCCATGGTGACTCTCAATGAGGTTCGTCTTCGCCTTCAAGAAGCGAACGACGGCCAGTGCTCTTTGCCTGCTACAACACACTTTCTGCCATGGCCCGTTCGGTCGCTAGAAACTGTAGGTAGACCTATTTAACTGCTGGATTAAGTCAGGTGCATGCATGTCAACTATGATCCTTTACTGCTGGAATCGCATCTACTTAACATGAATCGTATCGGTACCTCTACCATTGCTGCATTATGCGCTGTGCCAATAGCTGTGTTTGTTAAAAAATTTAAACGCGGAACGATCTCTGCCTCTTCGAAGCAGTTTTGTAGAGCGTGTCTTTGTATAGTCGGTACACGGAGGTAATGTCTTGAGCAGTCCTAGGCCCATTTACTCGTCCACAGGGTCGTTTTTAAGACAGCGACTGAAAGCAAATGCAGACACAGGACACTTACAGGCCTGACCGAGACATTTTCGAGGCATCTTAGATCAGCGGGTTAATGTAAGAATTAAGAAACGTGTGTTGGCGAAAAGAACGAACATTGCAAGCCAAAAAATTAATGAATGATGAAAGATCGTTAAGAGGCGGAAAAACGCTAACATAGGCTTTCATTACTATAAACTTTCAAGGTAACCCTGTCCATGCTCCCTGATGGAAGCGATACAATTAATGAGATCTGTTATTGCTTGTAAAATTGAGTACAGATTACCTTCACTGGGAAATCGATTTTGGATTTCATACTCTAATGAAACCGTATCGTTGTGTGATCATTATCACGACGACACTAAATCATTGCGTACAATTAAATCTAGTAAAATGCAGCGCCTTTTAATGCAAACTGTGATCGAAGAGTGCATTGCATCTTTTCAACGAACCTTTGCTAAATATGCATATGCCTGAGCGATCTTGAGTCGCTTCTTTGAACGCTGCAATGCGGACATAAAGGTTCTTTTCATTGGATTAAACCAACGAGTTAGAGCTATTGGGGAAGTATTGTCGTTAGTCTGCCAGTATTGAAACGCAAAGAATTAGATCGAACGTAGCGACAAAAATAATATTAGTTGGAAACATACGGCGAGGTTTAATGAAATCATTGTACAATTGCTCTATTTGCGTGTTCATTCGGAACTGTTCAGTAGCATTATTGATTTTTACAAATCTGCAGAGACAATGACCGTTTTTATTTGCAGCCGTTGTATCAGTTTTGAACAAGGAAAACTATGGCGTCGCGATGGCCATGCACTCTCCCTGTGTTGAACAATGCGGTTTTCTTACATCTTTATTGAACTACATTTTTATCAATTGTCAATCGCTTTTTACGAGTCACAACGCTCAACATACAACTTTGCAAATCCAAAATGATGAAAAATGTAAAAATCACGCCTGATAGCCTTTAATTGGTCCTGATAAAACTGATCACTTTGAACTTGCCAGGCTTCAAACAGTAAGTTCCGAACTGTAAATCCGACAGCACTTAACGGACACACACAGTGTCTTCAAAATGTAATGTCATCTATAAAAAGTTTATGAACAAAAATATCGTTGGAAGTTGTAAGTGGCAATACTCAACAATGAGGTTAAAAGAGTTTATCAAAAATAAAGTCTGATATTTTAGTTTATGATAGCTTGAGAAAAGGTTGCTAATGATTTTGTAATAAACGTCCGATGTTGCTTACAATGTACTGTAAATGCACGGTATGAAGCATTCACAAACGTTGGTTTTAATCTGTCAAGGGTTACTGAATAAAAAGTCTTCCCTAGGGTGTAATACGCAGTTTAACTTGAGACTCCTCAAGAAAGTTAGTAATTTGCGTTCCGTTTGCAAAATAGCAATACTATGGCTTTCCAAGTGAAAACAACGATTTTTTCGTCTTAGCGAACGAACCGAGAAGAATTGCCTAAAGCAATTTTTCGAGCTCTTTGGTGTTGCGTACTCTTCATGCCCGTTTTTCGAATCGTAAACCCTTTAGGTTTGCTTACAATGTAGACAATAATACTCGTTACCGAACGAAATAAGTACACATTACTTGTACCGATATATTTTAAAAAAATGACGATGTTTGGCAAACCCGACGCTCCTGTTGGATAAATCATCATTTTTGGAAAGTTTAGCTTTCAATATAATACGCTTCGTGTGATTATAGGGTACATACGGCAAAGCGATCAAAGAAAAATTCGTGAAAAAGAACAAAAGAGTGAAGACTTTATAATGCACTTTGGCATTGAGGAGGAATTATCATGACAGAACTTTCCGATGTGACTATATACGTGTTGCTATATAGGCGATGTTTCAGATTTACTGAAATACTTTAGAGATACGATCAGTATTAAATAAATATACACGCTAGGTTAGCGACGTACAATCAAGTGTCGTCTGATTTATAAATATCACATTCGTATCTCAAAGATATGTCTGTGCTTATAAGTGTACAACACGATGCCACATTACCTCTGTATGGATCAGTGGTATTTACTTTGAAAAAAGTATATTTAAGCCATTCCAAGTTTATGCTACACGAAAAAAGAACATACTGTACCTCACAAAGTGTAACTTGGTATGCTTATTGATGTAGGGAATTGCATAATTTGTTAAGTCATGAGCACATCTGCTAAAATCGTATTCACTGTTTAGATCCGTCATCTGCTAACTGGGAGACTGTTATAAAATAGATAAAGCATTTTATTTTAGCGGTATTTCTAGCTATGTGTTAGTTTAAATAACACGTGTTGTGTTGGAATGAAAGTAGTATTTTGCTTTAAGTGTATGTACTTGGCGAACTAAGTGCACTCACAGGTGTTGTATCCGCTTCCTAATATTTGCTGTTCGTAGACCCTATTTCCGTTTAAAAGTATTTGATTATAATATATAGTGAAGGAATGTGTGCGAGCTTTTTTGATCGGTTGTTACTGGAAATCCTGTACCCAGATTCATAAACTCTAATCCCTGAAAACAATTGGTTAGATTACCGTTTGGAAAGCAAACTACATTGCAGCACCTTGTAACGCATGCTATTACGATGACGATCACAAGTAAGGACAATGCAGATGTGTAGGTAAAATATTTAAGATACCGTAATGCAACTTGAAGTTATTTTCTACATATGTACCCAACTCCCTTGTTTGCTTTCTCGCGAGCATAAGGTCCTGAAGTTCTTATAACCGAAAGGAAATTAGACCCGTGACACACCTTTTTTCCACAGGTTCTGTAGGACCCTGGATAAAAGGAGTTGATTGTGAACTGCTTCCGCTCGTATTCCTTAGGAAAAAGGCAAACATTTAGGATTGGTGGCATCGAGGCAAAATGGCACAAGCGCGACATCGGGATACCACAGTGCTCTATTGTCGGGCCATTCATGGTTCTAGTGCTCATGGACTTCATTCGGCTCAGAATCGCAGCTGGGAACTTCTGCGCGACAATCGCCTATGCAGATGACACCTCCCTACTGTTCCGGATTCATCCAAGTATAGCTCAAGATGACATTCACGGGGTCTTGGGAGGGTTGAAGACATGATCACAATGTTCGAAATATTCGAACTCGTAATCAGTGCTAACGAGGATGAAATTCTCTCTTTTCCGTCTGCCTCAAAGAAGTGTTGAGATTTCTTCTATTAGGTTCGTTTGAACGGCCTTATACTCGTCTGCAAATTATTGCTTCTACAATTTCTTTCCTACAGTATAATATTTTGCGGGAAGATGGCTATGAAATCATCTTTTACAAAAAACAGATGCTTGAGCCATCTTCAATAAACACCGAGCCGATTCTGCGCAGAGATTATAAGGCTACACGGGTTACCTTCCTTGTCTACACTGTATTCGCTTTTCGTTGCAATTGTAAATGCATAAAGGAATCATTTACAATGACCTTGTCGTCCGAACCGCCGCGGCGCCGAGAAGAACAGCCCGTAGACCGCCTAAATTTCTCATGCCTATTATTGTCAAAGAATCTAGTCACCATGCTCTGGCGTACTTCCTCCCGGCGGTCTGGAGCTCGTTTTCTCGCGAGCTTCATTCACTCATCCACTGTCGTCAGCGAAAGAATTTGCAAAAGAGGCAAAAACATTTTTTCAGCTTGTATCTGTAATTATCTTGTATATGTGGTGCTAACAATTTACGGTGTTGTTTTCTTGTTTCATTTTTTCCTTTCTTGTTCTGTATTTTATCTCAGATAGGTCATCTTTTTACGAATGTTTTATAACATACTGCATAACCTGCCAGTAGTCGATTATACTATCTCAATTACCTGAGCTTATCGTTTGTAAAATTGCTCTGTGAAAAAATCACGTTGAAATGAATCCGACATCTAATGACAGATGTGGACATTGTAAATATTCGTGTGCAGTCTTGTACATGAATAATTCTAAATACATAGTGATGGAGCTATATGTTTCTGGCAAAGGAAACAGTTCTTATCATCACTTTTACGAGAACCTAATACCTGCCGTATTATATTATCTACGAATTTAACGTACCTGTAGTTCTGTCAATAAACCAACATTATATAATGTACGTTGAATCAATAACCTAATTCTTCTGTACACTGCAGTTGGGTGATATTTTCTAATATCCAGATATTATATAATCATCGCCCCTTACTTCGACACACTCGAGTGATTGCCTACACCGATACAACCAAACATCACCTATTCTATTAGTGAGCTTCACCGAACCCAATGCATTATTTTTTTGTCACTAAACACATAAATCACTTGATGTAACAGTATCCAAATAAAATAAAAGGCGACTCTCCAATGTCGTCGAGCAATAGCCTGGAGGTTTGGCCTTGCGCACGCTTCATCAGTTTTCGATATGCTTGGTTATATGTTCAAGTAAGTTGAACGGCTGGCTTTGTGAAATCCGACTGAATGCTCACCATAAATGGGTATACGAGCCACGTACCAAAATCTGGGTCGCCGTATATATCTATTCACTCTCTACAAAGGTCACCCACAACTTGCTGACTGTTATGTCATAGACATGCCTGCGCATTTAATATTTATGGGTACAGCCACTACAACGAACAGGCTGGTGAGAGCGTCCATGTAAGTGTGCCATTGAATAGGTCTGCGCGAATATTTAGCCTATTCAACAGGTTCACAAATGGACGTGAATTCCTCACCAAAGTGAGAGTGTATTGTGCTTAGATCTAATTTGGGAGTTCATGAATTTGAATTATTTCACTCGAAAAAAGCCTTCAGTTGGGAACTGATGCTGCTATTTTTCTTAGGCAGTTGTAATGATGTACATTTATTGACTCTTTGATATGTACATTTAGTCAGTAAACCAAACAAGCCGTTCTACTCTCAGAAAAATTTGGTTTAAAAAAATTCCTTTTTTTCGACAGCTTCTGTGAAGTAATTAGTATTGTGTAATTTATGATACAAAATTTAACAAATATGACTTGTAGTTATTGAAATGGTGTATTCTTTCAAGACATACTGTGTGAATCCCTTACATAACTAATTTATATGTGATCGCAGCCTTTAATTAATCACGAAGGGTTAGTTACCCTTAACCAAGTTCATGTGATATGATCAGCTTTACAACACAGTCATTCGAGAAATAAACAATTCGTGCATTACCGTGCATCGAATGCATCAATATTCTTATTCTGGCGATTCTCTCGCCCGTGGAGAAGGTAGACCTAACATAAAGGCGATACTGAGTTGTTCCGTTGCAAACTAGACCTAAAAAACTGAGTTTAAAATCGAGCAGATGACCCCACTCTTGGCTCCAGATTTGAAGCTTATTCCATTGAAAGTACACTTATATGTGATACTATACATCATTATGTATGGATCCCTATAGTGAACTTTTAATTTCTGCTAAAAAAAGTAATGATTTCACTATTGGCTAGAAAGGGAGTCGATGCAGCCTTGCCAAATAAATTCGTGAACCTGCTAGTTTTACTGTACGTTAAACTAACACTTTTTAGGAGGTCAATGTTAGTGGAGGATCACTCAATAGCGATCGATGGAAAAAAACTGCAATTTTATTTCAATTGTCCTATAGTTTTTCTGCGGAAGCTTATCAATTTGCACTTTCAATTTGCTTTCTTAGTGAGTGATTAGGTGTGGATGGGCTGGTCGGAGCAGTAAGGGTCTGCTGTCTATCTCAGCAACGTATATCGAGCTTTCTTCCCCTGAGCATAGGCGGTGCTGTGAATATCTTCTGAATTTGACCAGCCTGAACGAGCTATCCCATCATGTTCCATCGACCCACTGAACGTTTCAACCATATATCAGAAGCGGACAAGCGGACTTCAGGAAATCCTGGCTACTACAGCGACTAGTTGATCCGGAGACGCCGCTAATGCCCCACCTTGAGTGGAGAATGTAACCTATGATTCTGCCCCCAAAATGTGTGAAACCGAAAAGTACGACGGACGCCTCGCTCGAGCGAGATATGGTCACAATTGAGTAATATTGTAAATTGCCGACTACTATAACGGGCGGATGAACCTTATGCTAGTAATGCATTAGACTGAAACAAATGAGGTCAAAGTCAGATTCCATCTCAGAGGAGAATTGGGCCGTGCGTGAAGACTGGGTGAATTGTCGATACTGAATGCGAAGCACAGTGCCCATATACCGATACTGGAAAACAATGTTTCAATGAAGATGCATGTAGTGGTTGGACGTATTTTCCTTGTACGTCGAGTGCTTAGGGAGATTTATCGTTAACTAAGCTATAGAGAAAAGTTCGCTGAATGTCATCGTATTTTTTTCACTGTTAAGCAGTCAATTTCAAAAGCGGTTTAAGCTGTAACGTACTAGTTCCAGGCGCTGCCGTCGCTAACTGTTACAAAATCGATATGATTGCAAGAACGAATTTTTGATCAAGCTACTGAAAAAACATCTTGAACGACTGACTAATTAGAGAAACATCACATATTATTGTTCACATGTACAGCCAAATTAGAACAAAATATTTCATACGTTTTTGAAATATTAACGACGTATCTGCCCGTTATTAATCTGGTCCAGCTACAAAAAACAGCTTCAGTAATATGGGCATATACCCATGTTTGTAGAATTTTTTTTGAAAATATGGCAAAACATTTTTACGATTTATGGTTGGCACACGGAGTAAACATACCTGATAGCATAGATGATGCGGATGCAGTTAAGAAAATCAGATATAAAGGAACTTAGATACTTTGGCCATGTTGAAGGATTTCTGTGCCTAGTGGTATACATAGATACATAATGAGCTTTAGGGTATATCAGAAAATGGTAGCTTATTCTCTAACTGGTTCGCACTTCGTTGTAATAAGTTCTCATATAATTTATTTTAATTTGGACTGATATATTTTGGAGACATTAGCATGTGTTCAGTGCTTGCTGGCCGTTTATGGGCGGTCAAGTGTATTCTGTTGGAGCTAAACACTGTCATTTTCTATGAAATTGTCTTCAATTGCCGGGACGAAAAATATCGATATTTCTAAAAAGAACGACACGGCTAATGAAGAACTTGGGAACTAATACAACCCTCACATGACTTTGCTCCTCAAATAGCTTACCCGCTTTCTATTGTGTAACATCTTAGGTGTCGCCTTCGTGTGCAGAACACCATAGATACAGGCGCTTGTTCTCCTATGCCGTAACTTGGCAACGCTGGTCCTAAAATACGTGAATGGCATAAACACTTTTATTCCTTTACCACGTGTCTGTATTTCTACCTGAGCCGAATATGAAAGAGATTACATACACACGCGGTGCGAGCGGCAAAGTGGGAAAGACATATGCCCGACGAGTCTGCAAAAGAGTTGGTGTCAACTTAATGCTTGGTTAAATTACAGTTTAGAAATGATAGGTGGCAGGCTCGTCTGACGAGGACAAACGAGCCATATGACGCGGCCGAGAGCTAAACGTGTCATTTATTATAGACGAGTCGGATGGGGAACCAGGCTGGGTAAGTGTATTTGGCTAGGCATCTTGCATACATCTGCGACTTACACTGTAGGGCTACACTGAGCTTGGTTGATGATTGTGGCGAAAGGATGCGTTGCTGTGACAATCTTTTCCCCGAGGAAGGACTGCGGATGACTCTTGCAGATTCCAACAACTGAGGCTATCCACGAGGAGTTAAGGCAAGCCTTATCCTGGTAGGGGATCTAACAAAAGAGATAATATGGCTGGAGAATTAAAGACAGCCCAAGTTCGTTGATGCACCCGGCGTTCGCCTTACGCGTGTGATTATCTGCCATTATTTACATTGGCAACAGATTTGTGTTGTAGAATTTAGAACGATAGTGAGAAAGTAGAAGCTTTGCAAGCATTGGATGGGTTTACTTAAAGATTTATTCGATTAGGACGGACAGTGGATAACAACACACATGACGTAAACTGGAAGAACGCTGTGCTTCCAATAGCAGACATTTTGCGCGCCATAACACAAGAAAATACCATATCGTCGTAATAACATAAGGATTTCAACTTATCTACCAAGAACAAAACCTTCGGCTCAGGTAATCAATATTATTTTGCCTATTTGTAGTTAACACTCAAATGCTGTTAGATCATTAAGAACGCAACATCTAGATAGTAGTAGGTAAAAACGTGGAACCCTGGGAAAAAATTCGTATATATATATATATATATATATATATATATATATATAT